>JAOTQE010012357.1:0-22548 GCA_025631205.1 Nesometra sesokonis | reverse complement strand
AAATTAGAGCGGATAGATTTAGAGAGATGGTTAACCTTATTCCTAAGTCTGCGAAACTCATCCTTATCGCCACGGCTTAGTGCCTTTTGGCGTTGTCGAATCAGAACTTTAAACTTATTTGTAATCCATGGCTTATCCTTATTAAATTTTTTAAAATCTTTCTCAGGGAAATGACCATTACTAAGTTCATTGAGTGTTCTATTTAAAAAGGTAAGTTTACTGTTAGTGTCTTTCAGGCGGTAAAGTTCCTGCCATCGCGTGTTACTCAGGTCAGCCATAAACTTGGCCTTAGATGCTGCGTCAAATATCCGCTTTCGTTGAACTTCGTAAGAATACTTGGAACGGACCTGCAATGAAGGTTCACAAACAATAACGTTATGGTCCGACAGTCCTAGCGGGGCCTCTGACACAGGAAGCTTATAGTACTCATCCAAGGAGGTATAAAATAGGTCAAGTATCGCGTTATGCCTTGTCGGCGTGTTAACAATTTGTTTCAAAGGAAATTGTTTAACTTGTTGGTCCTTCATGCGGTTAAAGTCACCTGTGACAACTATCCCAGTTTCAGGGTGTTTAGAACAGATAGCGTCAAGGCAGCGAATTATGTGAGAACACATTTGGTAATCGTCTGAACCCGGCGGGTGGTAAACTAGCCCAACTGTTATATTTGAAATATTCCGTGGGAGGCGGTTTGGGCGCATGGTAATCCATAGCTTAGTTTAGTGAGTAGGCCTCTACTGCAGGCCTAGCTAGTAGTAGAGAAAATCGGCCTAGGCCTAGCTACTAGGCCTCTATGCATCTCTAGTAGGGCGGCCCAGAGGCCTAATTGAACCACCAAGCGGCCTGCCTAACAATACCTAATAAATTAAATAGCACCGTCCCGAGAAACATTTTAACAGTTTCACCTAATTTTATCGGCATAAAATCAATTGTGCCTGCAGCTAATAAGGCCTAGCCCGATTTCAAGTTTAGCTAGGCCTACGCGCCTAGGCCTACCGAATAGCCATTGACCTGTGCCTCGCGACGGGGTCACTCTGGACTTCTAGTGGGAACTAGCAACAACGCCGCGGTCTTTGTGATGCTAGGCCTAGGTCTAGCCTAGCACTGTATTTGACAAATAAAATACAGTTAGATTGTTATGCTTTTAAACCTACCTTACCTGAATATCCTCTTTTTGGTATATGTCGTTTATAATCAATTGGCCCATATCCCCCTTTTGGGGGCATGTCTTGCTTGAAAAATGCCATTTTGATTTTGATCGGGAATCGAATCTAGTCTAGGCTATGTCAAAGGTTATTGCGGTATGCAACGCCGAGTATGCCTTTCATGTCAACAGTCAGTTCATAAGAATTAACCAAGATTTGGCAACTATTTTTCCTCTTATTTTTGTTCAGGGGCCGTTCCATGATTGAACATTTCGGAGAGGGTGGGGAGGTTCTACAAAAAAATAACAACTTGCGCTAGACCCTCCTTATTGAGTTGGGTCCATAACCACTACAACACATTTTTAGCAGTCGTTACAACATACAAAAAAATATATATTTTTCTTGGTCAATTTTATTTTTTTTAATTTATTTTATTTGAACAATATTTAATGAGGGTGATTTTATGGGGAAGGGGGAATAACCATCCCTGTTGTTGAAAAAATATCCATAGATCTGTCGTGGCCTTATTCGAAAATGTGATTGAAGCAGTCAGGAGCTAATTATTTTGTTGAATGACGATCAGAAATCAAATAGGCCTAAAATGAAAAGGTGTCTTTCCATGCTGTTTTATTATCCTTCTTATACAGTTTACATTATTAAGTAAAAACAAATATTTAGTAGGCCTATATGAATCGTTATTGCACTGACTTATATTGCACTATCTTATTATACTTGCTCATCCGCTTTCATAAATTCAAGCTTGACTTCACCAAGTGGAACTGGCTGAGGAGCGTCCAAAGAAGTAGGTACGGGACCGGTGGCCGCTTGAAAGCTGTCCGAGATGGTGTAGATATCAGCGTTTATCAAAGAGTTCAGCTTCTCTTCCCGGTACTGCACGTACCGTTTGTATATAGGTATTGCAAGGAATAAATTTGTCGCGAAGAAACAGAACATGGCATGGATCCACAGCGCAACGGTGTATGAGTTTGTAACGTCATATGTTTTACCTTGAAAAAAAAGATAGAATACTATGTTAACACCAAGCCAAATTAAATGTATTTTCCAAGCATAAAATTTATTGCACTGACTTATATTGCACTTTCTTATTATACTTGCTGATCCACTGCATTTTAGAGCAGTGACTCAACGCGAAGTTACTAGATTCCCAATTATAAGCAGTGGCGACGTCGGGACTTTTCCGATAGCTCAGTGCAATACCCCGACAGGGAGGAGTGGAGGAATGACCAAAGCAAGTTGTCCCCGACGAAACCCAAAATTTCTACAAGGGTTGGTGGGGGGACAGAGGTCCTCGACGGGAGAGGGGGGGGGGGGGTTGGGTGGACGCTACTCCCCCGTAGCGCTAAGGTCTTCGCGAAATTACAATGTGTTCTTCCCAAAACACCCGTTCTGTCCACCCAGGAGCATAAGTGGGTATCTGGGAAGTGCAAACCGCATGCGCTGATTATGGACTGCCTCCAAAAGACTACTGTAGGCCTATTGTACCAATTCAATAATACGTTGCTAAGGTACCTCTAGCCTTTCTCACAGGCCTTACGGTCGGGTTTATTCACTTTTATTGCTTGATTCCTTTTAAGGCGATATTGACGTCCCAAACTCACTTACTGTAAGCTACTACAGTAGTAAAATAAGTGCGTATGGGACGTCAATAGCGCCTTAAACGGAATCAAGCAATAAAAGTGGATATACTCGACCGTAAGGACTGTGAAAAAGGCTACCTACCTCCTGTGAATGGTATCACAATGGTTGACAGCCCACTTGCCAACAGAATGTGCGCACATGCTTCTGTATTTTTCTCGGCTCCAAATGTTTCTATGGCAACAGACAACGGCATCGTGTATATTATAGACCGTACGAAGCCAATAACTGAAAAATAATATTTTGTACTAGTATTAGTAGGCCTCCTTTGAAGTTTCTACTTGTGTCTAAGAGGGCAAACGAAGTACTTTTTAACCCCAATTTTCTGTTAGGATTCTCCTGATAACATAGTTACTAATTAATTATTAGGGTTTGCTAATTAGGCCTAATTGGCCCAACGGTGGCGTCAGACTTTCAATCACGAGGTCGGTGTTTCGAGGCTCACTCTGGTCAGCTGTTTGTGTTCCTACTAGGCGAGACACTTTATCCACGTTGACTCTCTCCATCCAGGAGTATAAATGGGTATTAATGTCATGCGCTGATTAAAGCTGCAACATGGTGGAATGGATTGTATTTTGTTTGGGTGAGGAGAACGTACGGGAATCGATTTAGATTTAAAAATAATAGAAATAAAGAGGGCATGATGTTTCACACAAATATGACATGTCCTTCAGCGCTAATAGGAGCTTTCACACTTGCGAAAAAAAAAAATGAAATTTGAAAATCGATTTTTTAATCGCGATAGAAAAATCGATTTTTTGTGTGTGTGAACAAAAAATAATCAAGAACTCTCGCGATCGCTATCGCCATCCAATTCGCAGTTCTTTTTGCGAATTTTCAGATTTTTATCGCAATAATTCGCCAAGCTTTGTGCTGTTGCGCCTGATTTCGTGTGTATGAACGCTCATAAAAAAAAATCGATTTTCAAATTGCGATCCTTAGCAAAAATTTGTTCGCGTGTGTAAACGCCTATTATTTCAAACATTGAGTTGAGAGTGTTTTTATGATTCGGTGTTGTTAGAACAAAGGATAGCCGACGAAAGTCCGAAGTGGACTTATGGGGTACTTCTAGTGGTGGTTGGGGCAGCACACCAATGGATAGTTCCCTACTCATTTTCGAAGAGTGTACTGCGTTCTTGAACGTGAACATGAATCATGTAAATGGAAACAACGGCTTAACGTCTCATCCGAAAGACGGTGCGCTATTAACACAACACAGTAATTTCTACCAGGTAAACCAACTGAGCTAATGCCGCTCTCACAGAGTGCTTTCTGTTCCAGGTCCAAAACATTCTAGTTCATTTACATCATTAGTGACACCATGTACCACGAAAAGGCACAAACTACAGAAAGGCGCGTGAAGACACGCAAAACGCGCGCGTACATGAGATTGACAAATAGGATAATTCATGGGTTGACTCTACGCGCATTTTCTGTACGCGCGTGTAACAGTTGGTGCCAATGAGGACATGTTGGAATACGCTGGTAATTTTCAAACTTACATATAGCGAAAGCCACCATTCCACCGTCGGTGTCAATCCTGGTCGCGGATATCAGTGAAATTGTTCCGATTAATGAGCTTGTAACCAGCAGATAAATTCTTTGAAATGGAAGATAGTCGCCAAAGACTGCACATGTAATTCGTCCGCATAGTTCACCGCTACCAAGTACTGAAATCAGGAGAGCAGCCTTCTCTGTAGACAGTCCAGCACTTTCTCCAATGCTCACCTAAATCAAACAATTTATTAAATAGATTATTAACTATCCGTGTGATCAATTCCTGGGTTATTTACTTCGTTTTCTTCTATGTTAATATATATAATTTGCCTTGGAACTTGCTTGAAATGAATAAAATTTAACTGGTGTTGGAATCAGATTAAAGTCTTACGGTATTCTGAGGACGCGACTAGTGTAAAGACTCTTAATTAAAAAAAAAAAAAACATGATCATAAAGTGAATGATAATGTCATTATGTCTTCGGAGGAGTCGATTTTTTTTAGAAGTTGACGATTCTTCAAACGAGGAGCGCCAATAGAGATAGCGTCCTCAGAATTTGACGACTCCTCAGACGAGTCACGTCCTCGGATCGAGACGCGCCCTCAGAATGAAGTTTTCAGACTAGTCGCGTCTTCGGAATGAGACCAGTCCTCAAGCCAGTTGCAGTAGTCGAGTCCTCAGAATGAAACAAGTTTTCAGACCAGTCACGTCATCAAAATAAGCCTAGTCTTCAAAACAGTCCTTGGAATAAGATGAGGTCTTCAAAGCAGTCGCGTCCTCGGAATGAGACGAGTCTTTAGACCAGTCGCGTCCTCGGAATGAGACGATTCTTCACACTAGTCGCATTCTCAGAATGAAACGAGTCTTAAGACCAGTCTTAAGACCAATGGCTCTAGACCAATCGCGTCCTCAGAATGAGACGACGATTCTTCACACCAGTGTCGTCTTCAGAATGAGACGCGTGCTCGAAATGAGACGAGTCATCAGGCTAGTCGCCTCCTCAGAATGAGCGGAGTCTTCTAACCAATCACGTCCTCAGAATAAAACGCGTTTTCCGATCAGCCGCGTCCTCATAATGAAACGAGTCTTCACACCAGTCTCGTCCTCAGAATGAAACGAGTCTTCAAACCAGTCGCGTCCTCATGCGACAAGTCTTCACACCAGTCTCGTCCTCAGAATGAGACGCGTCCTTGAAATGAGACGACTCATCGGGTCAATCGCCACTTCAGAATGAGACAATTGTTCAGTCCATCAATCGCGTCCTCAGAATGAGGCGAGTCTTAAAATCAATCGCGTCCTCAGAATAAAACGAGTCTTCAGATCAGTCTCGTCATCATGTGACAAGTCTTCACGCCAGTAACGGTCCTCAGAATGATGGGCGTCCTTAAAATGAGACGCGTCAGGCTAGTCGCGTCATTACGAGTCGAGTTCTCAGAATGAGACGAATCCCAATATTGAGATAGGTCATCCGATGAATCGCTTCCCCAGAATGAGACATCTCAGAGGAGTAGTGTTCTCAGCATCACCATGAGAGTTCTTCTCAGAATGAAATTTGTTAATAACAGAGACACGTTAATGATTAAATTGAATGCAGGGTATACCAATAAAATATTGCTAAGTACAACACTGTTATTATATAGGAAGGTTATTAGAAAGTTTAAACGTACACTGTAAAAAATTGCACTGTAAAAAACGGGAAAAGTCCTGACAGCCAGGATGCCAAGGAATTCTCGTAAATTTTACGGGTAAATGTCCGTAAAATTTACGGTATTTTCTTGGCATCCTGGCTACTACGCCTTTTTCGTAAATTTTACGGGAATTCACCGTAAAATTAATCGAGTAACAGTAAAATTTCCGCAAAATTTACTATACAAAATTAATACAAATGCCCGTAAAATTTACGGGGTTTTTCGTAAATTTTACGGGAATTCACCGTAAAATTAATCGAGTAACAGTAAAATTTCCGCAAAATTTACTATACAAAATTAATACAAATGCCCGTAAAATTTACGGGGTTTTCTTGGCATCCTGGCTGCCAGGACTTTTCCCGTAAATTTACGGAAGTTTTTTTACAGTAGTGTATGATTATTTTAGGCTTATTTACTTACAAAATAGACTGATATAAATGATGCGGCTAGATATGCAAAAAACATGGCCGACATGAAGAACCAATATTTCGGTGTTCGCATCAAATTCACAATTTTGTGCCAGCTGTTGGTTGGAGACGTGTTCTGTTTCTTAATGGTGTTGGATCCAAAACAGTTTTCACTGTCGCCGTTTTCTGTCGGAGGAGTGATGACTAGGGGTGCTTCAAAGGCCATCGTGCACATTGAACAAATTATGAGCATGAATGCAGCCTCGATACGCAGTGCATTGCGCCAACCAACTGATGACACTAAACATTGGAGTACCGGTGTCATCACGAGCATTCCTTAAAAAATAATAATAGGTCTATTAATTATCCTTACCTACATTTTAATTACCTGTACCTTCATCACTAATACCGTAACTGTGTGATATTTTGGTACCTTCAGTTAATCAAAACTATTAAAATATGTAGGCATATTTTATTGTTAAAGTTTAGCATCATAGTTATCATATCATCTTCATTGTTATAATCATCATCATCGTCATCATCGTCATCGTCGTCACCGTCATCATCATCATCATCATCATCATCATCATGGCATCATCGTCGTCATCATCATCATCATCATCATCATCATCATCATGGCATCATCGTCGTCATCATATCATAATCATCATCATCATCATCATTGTCGCCATCGTCATCATCTTCATCATCATCATGATCATCATCATGATCATGATCATGATCATGATCATCATCATCATCATCTTCATCATCATCATCACCATCATCATCATCATCATCATCATCATCATTATGGCATCATCGTCACAACCGCCACTAACCACCACCACCACCACCACCACTACTGGCCTACCACTACCAGCACCACCTTCATCTCAATCACTATCCCCTCTACCACCTTTACATCATCGTCACAGTAGAAAATTTGCTTAACATACCAACAGTTGCTCCTGCTTGAACCATTGACGTTGCTCGAGAACAGCATGTTGTAGAAAAATAACACGTCACTAGTTGTTGTACCGGGGCATATATAAAGTTTACTCCGGTTCCAACGAGAATACTGAAGGAGAAGTAGAGGAAACCGATAGAAGGCGCGAAAGAGGAGCAAAGAATACCAATACTACAGATTGCTATCCCTGTACATATTACACTCCGATGGTTAAATGTTTCAAATAGCATACTTGATACTGGGGAAAGACTGCAGAGGAGACAGAATGTGAGTGATCCGATCCATCCTATCAAGAAAAATGGAGATTAAAAGTAGGAAATTAGGCCTAAGTAAATATTATGGGAAAAGAAACAGGAAAAGAGTATTGTAAATGATGGAATTGAAAAATATTGGGAAAAACAAAATTCATGGTGCAACACAACAAATTAATATATTCGTTCAACAGTATAACGACAATATTTACGATGATGCCTGTAATTCTCTAACGCCCCCTAAAAAAAAACAAAACAAACTAATAATACTTTCCTTAACTTTGTAAAAAAAATCATTCATTGCAAAATTTGACCTTGATTTTCAACTTTTTATCTCATCAATTTTGGCTCAAAATCTTGGAAATTGACGCGACAGAAACCAAAATAATTGTTTGAATTGATTCCGTACCTGTAGCTTCAGCGCTTGAGTTAAACTCTTCTTGGAATGATGTATAGAAGACACCAAATGATTGGACAAATCCAAACATCATGAAATAGGTACAGAATCCACCAATAGTCACGGTCCAACCTCGCCTCTGATTTGTCCATTCTTGAAAACTGTGTGAAGACCTGGATGAAAAACGGGATGTCGTGTTGGCAGAGGACGTTGACTTCTGGGAATCACATGAAGCGATGGGATCTTCCATTTTAGCAGATCTAACACACCGAGAAGTGTGTTAGTAGAATGTATTGGTATTGGTTTAAAATAGGGCTTAAAAAGCACACTGAGTCTAAACAAATCAAAATAGATATAACGAATTAGAAAAACATAAATCCAATTGTAAAAAATATATAGGCCTATATCTGGAACTAAATCCCTGAAAACTTATTTCCAAAGTGTCAATCAATTTAAGAAATAACCAAAAATCTATCTTTCCAATCATATGCTTAATTAAATGTGTTAGTTTCCATGTTTGTCTTACTTTTATGTGATGCTCTGTAGAATGTGTTTATTACACGTATCAGCGCTATTAAGTGCAAATAAAGGTAAATTTAGAATAGGGCTGATATATATTCTAGGCCTAGCCTAGGCTGTCAAATACTAAGCCTGGGGTAGGCCTAAGACTGGACTAAGCTAGGTTAATCCAGTAAATGAAAAGAAGAAAACACACTAACGGGCACATCTAAAGAACTACAATTGGCACTGACATCAATCAGAATAATGAGGCCTATAGGCGTAGGCCCGGACCTATGCCTAGACCTACGCAGGTCTAGACCTGCGCTAGCTAATCAATATGTTATGCAAATAGGCCGTTCATAATTTTTAGCATAATATTTTTAAATTTTTTTTAGACAGACGGTACTAGGCCTAGGCCTACGCGAAGGCCAATGCTAAAACATATCCACCTGACATTCAACATAAACTATTTAAAATACATTTGTTGTTAAATCATGTTTAAAATAAATATCCTTGCTTACCTATTAACGTTATTTCCGCATTTCGCAAAATAATTATGTTCTTAACTTTTAGAACACTTTTGGGAAGCTCTGACAAGCAGAGTCCCTAGGTTTGGGCGGTTCACACCGCGTGTCTTGCGGGTAAACTTCTCTGTGATCTGATTTTTTTTCCTGAGAATAAACAAAATCTCCTTGGAACACAAGCGCGTTTCTTACGAGCGCGCTAACTCTCCAAAAAATGCAAAACCAAACGCAAAGTCTGCCCGGCCCGCGATGCTTACGCGAGGTCATTCCAATACTGCACGTTGCAGATTGCAAGATGTTTGCATGTTATATCGTGTTTGATAAAATCTAAAATCTTGCTGCCAAGTCCGTTCGACCCAAAATTTTGAAAATCATACCGACTTTTAAAAAATACATACCTGATTATCCCGGAAATTGTAAGAAATACTTAAAGGATTTTTATCACCAAACTTTACATATGGTTCCCAGGGGTGACCAAATAAAAAGTTCTGATTTTGCCTATGGGGAAAAGGAGTTATGACCTTTTATATAAAGGTCAATCAATTTTTAGTACGGGAATGATTTATTATCTTGGCAACCACTAATTGTACAGACCTGATTTTGATCTCAAATTATTTGTAGTATAAAACTTCCTATTTTCAGTAGTATAACATTCTAAAAAATGACCAGAAATTCCATTTCTGACGTTTGATCTTACTTAACTGACAGTCTGATATTTACGTAACTATTAGACTAGAGGCTGGTTTTGATTTTAAATTTTTCGTAGTATACAACTTCCTATTTGAAGTAATGCAATATATTTCTATAAAATGACCAGAAATGCAATTTCTGACCTTTGACCTCACTTAGCCGAAAGTTTCATATCTAACTATTGAATTTAGAGACCTGGTTTTGATCGAAATTTTTTAGAACTGTACAACTTCCTATTTACAGCGGCCATATTTTTCTAACAAATGACCATAAATGCAATTTCTGACCTTTGACCTCGTTCAACCGGAAGTTACATATCTACATACTGTCACTATTGAACTTGGAGACTTGATGTCAGTCTCAAAGAGTTCATAATGTACATACTTCCTATCTATAGTAATGAAATATATTTAGGCCTGTATAAAATGACCACAAATGTAATTCTTGATCTTTGGACATTCCTTATTGGAAGTTTTATTTTCCGCATAACTACTAGATATATAAACTTGGTTTTGGTCTCAAATTGTTTGCAATATAAGAGTTCAGTAATGGGGTCTATATATGAAGCTCAATTAGCAATTGAGTGATGATGGTGATTGAGTACCTCTCATCTATGTAGCTACAGATGGCGATTTTTTATACTGTCATTTGTCCAGATTTATATGGTGATTAAACGGTACTAGCTGTTATAGCCATTTTATTAGCTCCAAATGACAATTGAATTGTACTAGTTGTCAATTATGTGATTGATACTAGGTGTGGCTTTAGATGACGATTGACTTGTACTGGTCATGAACTGTGTAAATCTTTATGGTGATTTTGTGGCACTTTGGTACCTGTTAAATGTCAGTAGCTCTATGGTGATTAAGTGGTACCTATCATCTGTTTAATTCCCGATAACGACTGAGTGATACTGTACTAGTAATACCAGTGACCAGTAGTTATTGAGATGATAAAATGAGATCAAAGGTCAAATGACCTGAAATGCCATTAGTTATTGAGATGATAAAATGAGATCAAAGGCAAATGACCTAAAATGCCATTAGTTATTGGGATGATAAAATGAGATCAAAGGTCAAATGACTTGAAATACCATTTCCGATAATTTTAGTGCAAAATTTTCCATTAGGGTGAACAGGAATAGGTAATATATCTTCTAAACAATTTAAGATCACAACCAAATCTCCATGATTTATGGTTGCCGAGATATAAACATATCAAGACGATAAACGGACATTTTGAAAAATGGCCGCCAAAACGTTTCCAATAGCCAAATCCTTAGAATTTTTTTTTGGTGGTCCATTCGTATAAAAATTTGCATAAAAATGTCTTTGTTAAATTTGTTTTTCAGGTTTGGTGCCGATTTTACCTAACTATAGCTTTGGAATAGGGAAGATATATATTTTTCTTCTGCAAATATATTTTTTTCTGTTTTGGAAAACTAATTTTCCTTATTTTGCCCTTTATTTTGAACAATTGATTTGAGCACTGTGTGCTTGTAAGTGCACCGGAGAGCATCTATAGACAAACATTTTCCGGGCCCTTGACCCGCGGCCTATTACTTTTTTTAGAAAAAAATAACTGACTTTGTTTAAACCGTTGATGTATTCCAAGACATCATCTTCAGAAACTTTCTCAAAATTGGTGAAATAATGTGAACAGCGCTTTAGAAGTCCAGGTACGACTAAGTGATCAGTGTAGGCCTATTGATTTTCTGTCAACTACTGAGTACATTCTGAATCTTCTCAATCTTTCTCACAAAGAACTTTGCAAAGTTTATATTTCTAGAGATCCGTCTAGCCAGAGATATAGTGAAAATTTCTAATAGTAAAGTTTCGCAACTTTACGAAACACGAAAACGAAAATGGATAGGCCTACGTCATAATTTTTGCGTTTGAGTAGAGCACCTTGAATAGTCACAGCTGGTCAGTATTTTAGGACGACCATCAACGTTTCGTAGGTAGAAAATTGGATATATGTTTTTTAACACATTTATTTAGCAACTTTAAATGTAAGTGTGACGCTCCGTTTTCGCTGTCGTATTTCGTAAACTTGAAATCTCAATGCCGAAAAAATCGGTTTGATACATTAAAAGAAAGCTTTGTAAGTTGAGTCTTTTTGGACGAGTGACGGCAAAAAAAAAAAATAATAAAAATGACAAAATAAAAAATAATAAATAAATAAATAAACCCTACTTATAGGCAAGTTTTTACAACTAATGAAAATATCATGGCAATTATATAACTAAAGCTCATGATGCGTTAAAAATAATTACCATTACGTCAATAAAAAAATATAGGCCTAGAACTAGTGACAGCCCTATAATAATTATTTTTTTGCATTTGGTTGTTTCTTTTAGCCTTGTGTAAATATAGGTTTCCATAGTTACTGAAGTGGAAAGCACAGTTACAATCCCCTGGAGGGGTGTGAAACATTCCACACAATTAGCTTGATTCCTTTCTTCCACGGATTTGGTTTCTGCATGTATAATTGTTAACTATGAAAGGCAAACATAACATTTAAAGAAACGCCCGTTTACATTATTAAAATGCTACGGTTTGTACTTCCATTTAGCCTATGCACTGTCACTTTACATTAATATTACTTGACTTTGGCAATACAGTACCACCACTTTTATTTCACAAATCACCCACTAGACTTAGTCCATGTGCTGTATTGACGTTCCATAGAATTGAGGCAAGTTCAATACAAATCTAATGTAGCGTGACGACCATAATATTTTATGCAGGCCTCGATTCTGTTGCGACCGGGGAAGAAGTGTAAATTCATTCAATCAAGCAAATCATTTCGAAGGTTGGAACATAATACAGTATATAAAGCAAAGCTGTCGCTTTATAAACTATTTATTAAATTCATTGCTAATTGAACGTTTAAGGTAAGTGCTGTAATAATACATATCCGTAATTCGTGTGACTGTTCTACTTTAAATTCAGCTAGGAAATGTATGCACAATTCTATGCACAATAATTATAAAGAGGGAGGAGGTGCAGTTTATATAATGTAAAATGTGACTGACAAAGGGCGGATGTGCACCCCGCCAAAAATATCGTGTTTGCTATCTGGTTGATCTAGACATGATGATCTAGAATAGGAGATATTGAGATCGTTATCATTGTTCATCATCATATTCATCATTGTTTTCTCATTAGTCGTATATCTCATTGTCATCATTATTCGACACTGTCATCATATTCATCGCTACCATCTTCACCATCCAAGGAGAGGTAAATAACACAATTTATTTACATCTCTCTGCACCATCATAATTAGAACAAGGAGGTATAAACCTTGATTAGAAAACATCATCATCGCCACCACCATTAATACATTTATCAACAGCTGATGCATCGACATCTTTGACCGGATCATCATTACTGTATGTGTGTGTCTCCTGTAAAAGCATGTACAGAGAAACATACGCAGACCGCGCCCAGAAATATGACATTTAGATCATCTAACCCTGTTGTAGGCCTACTACGAAAACATTGCCACATGTTTAGCAGGCAAGCTAATCAATCAATATCGTTTAATTGGTTTTTAAATTTAAGTTCATTAATCAAAAAATATACTGTGAATGCTCTTGTATAATATTTAAACATGGACCTATACAGGTAATATTTACTATATGTACTAATAAAAAAATGTGCGAAGTCTTATTAATATTACCATATACGTTAATAATTATACAATAACCAGGGATCGGGTATAAAATACTCGTTACAGATGATAATAAAAATAATACAGTTGCATTCATATTGTCCCCTAGGCATGCCCATTGTATTATTCAACCTTCTATATCTAGGGACCATCTTTCATTCGATGGTAATTTCCCCGCATTACATGTAATTTAAACATTCGTTAGTGATTATTAGTAATTGTTCTTCTGTTAGGTTATGTGATTGTGTCCCCTGATTGAGGTACTGGGTGATGGAACTCAAGACAATTTATACTGAATATAATATCGTGATATGAAAGAATAATAACTGTACATTCTGTAGGCCTACGTACTCTAGTATTGAAATCGTCGTGTTGGGATTCAAGATTTCGACATTAATAATAATTATGTCATCATCAATTATATCATCGTCAGGAATTACGATGACTTTTAATGCCGAACATTATATCCCAACACGATGACGATTTCAATATCGTTATGTCATAGTGAGGTGCCGCAAATTTACGAACCACGATAACGAAAACGGATACCTCACACTTCCATTTTAAAAGCTGCTTGTGTTAAAAAATATACCGAATGTTCTACCTACGGATTTTTGATGATCGTTGTATGAAAATACTGACCAACTGTGACAGATATTCAAATTGGTGTTCAATTTAAACATTACACGAATTTATGACGTATCCTTTTTGTACTTTGTGAAATTTAAAATCATCCCTATACTTTTAACGTCAGTGAAAAGCGCTCTTTGTTTAGTTACCTGGGGGACCACTCCAAAAAGGCTGAAGTCCACTTAAATCGATTGAAAATGTACTCTATAGAAAGTGAAAATCACTCACTGTTTTGTAGAAAATTCACTCCACATGAGTGGGTATGGAGTGCTGGTAAATTCAATCTTTTAAGAGTTGTCCTTCAGGTCACTCTTTTAAATTCACTCCAAAAGAGTGAAGGTTCACTCTTGCACATTAGGAGAGTATCGTACTGTAGGATGGAGCCGCCAGAGATTTGAGGATAATCGAAACATTTTAGATCAGTCAGCAACTGCCAACTGACGTATACCATCATGACTTTGTGGATGCTTTCCTCTTTTTGTTCTGCTTATCACTTTTCTGGGTTTTTTTTTACCTTACCGGTCTCAAAAGCGCATACGTTCGTTTTGTACTTTTACAATTTGTATAAATCATATGAAACCATGACACATTTAAAAGCATAAAACGCTTTGTATAAGGATTAGCAGGTGTTCAACCGTTACGAAGCAATTCTGCCTAATTGAGTACGGTAAATCACACGAACAAGAGTGGCCAAATTATATTCCATGTCAGGCCCGTAGCCGGGGGGGGGGGTTCCTGGGGGTTCGTACGTATCTCCCTTTTCAGCTAACCGCCATTTAAAAAATGAACCCCCCACACTACCAATATCGAACCCTTTTTCCTATTTTCGCATTTGTAGTCGGTATTACTGCACGCACACTATTCTAAAATCACCATTCATATCAGTTATATTATTATATTATTACTAATATGCCAAATAAACACTATTAGAGTGCAGATAGACACCGCATCCCCCGGGCCCACAGGAGCGTTTTCCCTTAGGCGAACCCCATTTATTTATTTACCCCACATGCAGGCCCTGGTACGGGCCTGCATGTGTTCTAGCCCTACACATTTTAATTCTTTTAAATGAGGTTTACATCATCAACAAATCAACAAAACACCGCGGAAGCTTTAATAAACTATATCTATAAAAAGCCTATTGAGTTGTTCAGCTTATTATATTTTATGTACTGCACAACATTGTCAGGTTTTTGTATTTCCAAACGTTCGACGTTATAGAAATGAATGTCACGAGAAACTAATTGAAAATAAAATACTGTACAGTCAAACTCGCCTAAGTCGAATCCAAAGTGGCATTGCAAAATAGTTCGACTTAGATTTTATTCGACTTATACAGTAGTCTCAAATTTACTAAAGAAGTACACTGAGCTTCAGCAAACTTGTACCAGGCAGGTTATAACTCCCTGGTTATACTATCCTAGATCACTCAATAACACTAGGCTATAGTTTTAGTAACAATGACAATCTTCTTAAACGTAGTTTTACTAGATACTTTTTTGTAGTAGGCCTACTGAATTAATTCTAATGTTTTTGATTGTAACAATACAAGACAACAATAGTTCAGCCTCATGTTCAACTAATGAAATTTACAAATGGGCCCAAATCCCAGGGGAGAATCCAGCAGAGCTGGGGTATTGGTGGGGGACGGTGCCAGATAGGGGGTCCCGGTGCCAAGTTGGTGTTGGTGTTTATGGTCTGGGGTCCTCCACAGGACATGTTTCAAACTAGCTGATTTTCATAGATATGAGAGGTCATGTTTAAATTCATTGCAAAGATTGGTTTAGGTTCAAATAGGGGGGGGGGGGGATCGGTTGCCACCTTCCCCCACCCCTTTGATCCACGCCTGTAAATCTTATAAATATTCTGCTCATATCTTTTACCTTTCAATGAGACTGTCCTTCATTAGACTCTGAGTATAAATGTATAAACAACTCCATGTTTGAGATATACCACGTTTGACAGGTCTGGACTATGCACTGAATGCCCTTATGCTTCACTTCTAGAATCTGGCTAATAATCCGGGGCCGCAGCTCTAAACTTATGAACCGAGTAATAGTTGGTTCCGACTGTCTGAACATTTGAAGTAAATCGGAACATTATAGCTCCATGATCGGAAGTAGAGAGATAAGATTTACAAACCGTCATACAGGCAGACGGAGCCCTGCAATACCTTCTCCCTGGAGAGCGAGGCTGATTTTTTTAATCGTTTTATTGTACAATTAAATATAGAAGTGAGTTCACAAAACGAAAACCAATACTGTATTACTTTTTATTGTGTAACTACTGTAATCTTTAAGCCTACATTATAATACCTGTTATTGGTACCTTTACGGGATCATCCAAGATATAATTCTTGTGGATACGAAAATGTATATCAGTTTATTTTATCAAATCATAATGGTGAGTTGCTTAGGTCATAGAGAAAAGAAAAATAATTCTTTCCTCCATGCTTAGGTTATGGCTGTTGGGCGTGACACGAACGAAGTAAAGAGAATACATAAAGAAAAACAGATTATGACATAAACGTTTCGTAATAGTTTGTCAAATTGCGAAACCTTCCTATTATATATGTACATTCTAAAAATAAAGTTTCAAAATGAGTTTCGTTTATACATTTGACAGAACCCTGTTTAAAAAATAAGTAACGGTTTTTTAGAACCTTCATAGGTTTGCCAGATCGGCCACAATAACCATGTAAAATCAGACTATCCATAGAGTAGCAAAGAACCCATTTCGAACCTTAAAACATTTCGAAATGGGTTCAACTGGATGGAACGATTTTTATACAAAACGATGAAATATATTAGATTTTCTATCCGAAGATGATCCCTTGAAAAGTTTGCCAATGAACCGCCAGGGTTGTTGTCATTATTTGACACACATTATTCGCACACACAGAGCGTTGGCTAAATCCAAGGTCAAACCAATCATAATTGCACAACCGATGGATTCCCTTGCCAATTGTCGCATCATAGGACCTAACAATCTCCGAAATTTATACTGTAATTGTACTACTATATTACTTTATTTTTTCTTCTTGTTTTTCTATTTTTCATACGACTTATTTAATGGCCTAGTAATTGTTTTGAATCAGGGGCGGATCCAGAGGAGAGGTGGGTCGGGTGGGGCCGGGGTGGCTTTGAGTTGGCAGAATATTACTTGCACCCGAAATTTTACACGTTGGGCCTCAAAAATCAGTGGCGGCGCAAGGGAGGGGGTCGGGGAGGGGCTACTATAGGTCCAGCTGAGCCCCCAATGTACTAAACGGCCGAAAAAGGCAGGCTAAATACCCAGATGACGTTTTTTTGTTTTTTTGCTTGTCAAACTGAAAACCGGGACCACGCCCACCTCACACGTACCCTATTCGCCGGGGCCGTCGGGGTTTGCCCTCCCTGTCGGGTCATTGCCCTGCCGTTGGGGAATTCCTGGCGCCGCCACTGCTCAAAAAGTGCACCAGAGAGCACCTCTAGAAAAAAAATCCCGGGCCCTGGACTAGCATAACTATTGTAATAGACTCAGCAGGGAGCTGTTAATTAGAAATTAACAGCTCCCTGGTCTCAGGTTGTTAAAATTTCACACCAGTGCTTGTCCAAATTGGTATCGGATCCGCTCCTTCCAGGTCCACTGGATTCGCCCCTGTGAATTACATTATGATTGTTGCCCATCTCTTCAGAAACCTTAGACTACTAGTAGTAGTCTCAGGAGAAACAAAGTCACTTAGGTCTACCTTTCTATCGTACATATTTTTTTCTAATAATCTTTTCAATCTGATCTATTTTTCAGGTACGAGGAATAATCCCGAAACAATGCGTACCGATTGTGTTGAGAAAACTCTTAAAAGATTTTTTGCTTTCTATGGAAGGTTTTTAGGCAGAAACCCTGTGATATTCGTCATCATCCCCATGTTAGTTGCTGCAGGCCTAGGAGTAGGTACAATGCAAATTTATACGGAAGACGATGCGGAATTTTTATACACACCATCGAATGGACCCGCAAAAGACGAGAAACGTATTGTAGATGCCCTTTTCGTTAATCATACCTGCGACGGAGTCCCAATATCCCGTCGAACGTGCGAAGTTGAAAGTGCTCGCTTAATTGCTGTTTCAAAAACTGTTGGAGGAATTCTTCAAAGATCACCGTTCGAGGAGGTGCTTAATATCTACTTCCGAATACTGAATGTAACTGTACAAGAAGGTGATGAGTATTTTACGTTTGATGATCTGTGTGCGAAGAAATCGAACACTCCTTGCGAGACTATGGGCCTATTTGAAATATATGACTTCAGCGCAGACAATTTAAATAAAATAAACTTAACCTATCCGTTTTACACGCCCGTCATGACCGTGCCGAAAGACATTTCACAGAGGGATGTAACTCCGAAAACCTATTTTATAGGCAACGAGCTTTCAGGAATTAAATTTGACGGTCTTGTAGTAGAAGAAGCAACGGCGATTCAGCTATCATTCTCAGTACAGGGAGACGATGATCTTTCAATTGAGTGGCTTGATGCATTTCTGGAGGAGTGTGATAAACTGGAATCAGAAAACCTTGATTTATACGTCTACACCTCACACTCTTTGAACTTAGAACTTTCCAGAGAAAGTCGTGAAGTCATCGGTCAGTTTTCAATAGCGTTTAGTATGTTGATGGGATTTTCGGTACTTTCTTGTTTCCGACTTGATTGTGTACAGAATAAACCTACTCTTGCTATTTCCGGTGTCATGTCCGCCTGCATGGCTATTCTGTCGGCGTTCGGACTTATTGGCCTAACCGGCGTTCCATACATTGATATAAGTTCAGCGGCTCCGTATTTTATCATAAGTAAGTTAAAAACAATCGTGAATGCACGTAGTGTAACATCTAAATGATTTAATTTTGGGGTTTCCAATACATAGCCTACACGGTCGCTTACCCCGGTTCGAGGGTGTGTCCAACAAAAATGGCCTATTCTAAATCTCTTAACCAAATGTTACATCTTTTGAGGACTCAATTTGGTTATCAGACCTTGCATATTATTTTTACTGTGGTGGCTCCGTTCGAGACCGTGGTTTTGTGATGGAGGGTCCTTCAACATTTTGGTGGTTGTCATGGCACCCACTGAAGAGCCACTACATAATTGAAACGTCTGTAGTCATAAAATATTACTACAAAGATAATATCATAGATTTATTATTACGGCTAGACGGTAAACTTCCACAGAATAGATAGCCCAATGTTCAGTTCCGTGTAAGTACCTACTATTCCAGAATCCAACCAATCAAATCGTGTTACATTCTAAGGCTGCTGTTGCTATGTCGAAATTGCGCACGCGCAATCTTTCATAGAAGTTTTTAATTTATCAATAAATGAAAGTAAATTTAATCCAAATCTAAAGACGGTGACAACATAAAATATATGCGACAAATAATTTGTATAACAAAAAAATGTTTAAAATACAATAATTATAAAACAGTTATTATTATTTAACTTATATGTTTGTGACGGAGGCTGAGATATCAAAATAGTAGGCGCCTACTGGGACTGCCATTTTACAGTGTTAAGATCACCATCTATCCGTAATAATACATCTATGGATAATATGCTATGAACAGTTTTAGAGTACTGTACTCGTTATTGAGTACTGGCAGTCCAGGTCCATAACTCTTGTACTCGGTACACAACACATCTTCAGTTTTATGAATAACTATCGAGTTTTTTGAGAATCTCAGTACAGTAGAACCTCGATTTTACATACCTCAATTTTATGAACCCTCAATTTTACATACGCCTAAAGTCACCTAAAATTATAGACCTGATAATAAGTTTCGAACATTGACTTTCAACAGAACATAATGTAAAATATGTGTTCAAATTAACCAATATTTAAACAAATGAGGCAATATGTAAGGAACTAAAAAAATATTATAAATCAATATTACAAACCCTCGGATATCCCCTTCTGGTCTCTTAAAATAGGCTTATGTAAAATCGATGTCCTACCGTAGTTCTGTATGTACAGTAAGATGTACTGCTGCGTCGTCATTCAAACCAACAAACAGTATACAATTTTTTTCTTATTATAGGTATCGGAGTCGACGACATGTTTATCATGATGGCGGCATGGAAGAAAACAAATCCACGATTACCAGTTGACGTCCGAACCAGTCATGCCCTATCCGATGCTGCTCTCTCTATAACCATTACTAGTCTTACCGACACCTTGGTGTTCGTCGTCGGCGCCTTCTCACCATTCCCATCTGTGTCGTACTTCAGCATTTTGACTGGATCTGCAGTTATATTCGACTACCTCTACCAGATCACTTTCTTTGCAGCCTGTATGGCGATCTCAGGCCGTCGTGAAGCTGCATCAAGGCATTCTATTCTCTGTTGTATAAAAGTTAATAGAGAAAATTCGACAAACTGTTGTATGATTTCAAAAGGTCCTGCTACTAATAATGCCGGTGACGATGTGTCACACGGTGGTGTATCTAATAACAGTGCCTCTAATTACCTACCAGTGGCACCTTCTAACGCTGCAGCTAATGACGCCGAGAAAACTAGCAATGGCTTAACTAATGCAGCTGACACTACTGATTTCGATGATTCACCACACCCATTGATGATCTTCTTTAGAGATCGCTTCAGCGTCTTCCTATGTAATCGCGTTGTTAAAGCAGTCATATTGGTTATCTATCTAGCATACATTGGCTCTTCTATCTATGGCGTTACCACATTACAGGAAGGCCTAGCATATCAAGAGATGCTTCCTAAAGACTCTTTCGTTACTCAGTTTTTAGATATTGAAAGTCTATATTTTAAAAAATATGGGTTCCCTGTATCGGTAGTAGTATCTGAAAAGATTGATTTAGCGGACGCAGAGTATGTCGCAGGTCTTGATGAGGAAATAGCAAAGTTCGAAAACCAAGAATTTACACTTTCGGCTAATTATTCCATGTCATGGCTAAGGTCTTTTCAAATGTTTGGTAGCATTTTCCCACAACAGGGAGATCCAATGATTACTCTAAATGCCTTTCTCCAATATCCAGCTAACGAAGACTTTAAGTATGACTTGGAGATAGACGATACAGGTGTCATCGCATCAAGGTTTTATGTGTCTACAACCAATATAAAACATACGTCTGACGAAAAGGCTATGATGGACACATTTAGAGAGTTAGCTGATTCATCGTCTTATAACATCACCGTGTTTACGCCACCATTTATTTTCTACGACCAATATTTAAAAGTACTACCGACTACCATAAGAAGTTTGGGTATAGCGTTGCTGGCAATGATGGTGGTTTCGTTATTGCTTATACCAGTTCCATTATGTGCCGTCTGGGTTACAGCAACTATACTTTCTATTGAGCTAGGCATGATTGGCTATATGGCGTTGTGGGGTGTTCATCTTGATCCTGTCTCTATGATTGTTATCATCGTCTGCATTGGATTTAGTGTTGATTTTCCCGCGCACATCACGTACGTATTCGCTACAAGCAAAGCTCCCACGGCAAACGATAAAGTTAAGGAGGCTCTATATTCACTTGGAATGCCGGTTCTCCAAGGAGCAGGATCTTCAATACTTGGTGTACTGGTGATATCTAACTCAGATGTGTACATATTCAGTGCCTTCTTTAAAACTATGTTTCTGGTTATTTCTCTAGGTGCTATTCATGCGTTGTTTATTTTGCCTGTTCTGATGTCTTTGTGCAGTCCAAGAACTGCCAGAGGTTCTATAGCCGACAAATCCAATCAATCACAAAATCCAGCGTTTGAATCAAATCCCGAGGAAGGGGTGGAAATGGCTACAAAAGCCGAAATGTGTTAAACTTGTAAAATGGACAATTAATTATTAAAACATTTTAAAGCAATGCAATCTGTTTAGTAATCACTTAACAGATTGCCAATTATTAGTATCCTCCTCATTATAATGTTTTGAAAGAGCGTAAGTACGCACCACATCATAGAGCCAATCAGTGACTGACGTCATGATGAGAGTTCTGCATTTGTGATTGCCTAAATAAAATAGATATTTGCTTATGTGTAATGCAAAAACAATCACTAGCAGTAAATTTTAAAGAGGAAAGGGACTTTACTTAATACAGTATACATAATTCCTTTTTTAATTGGTCACTCTTTTTTGTTACAATTGCCATTGTCATATATTGTAAATACTGTAATTGTTATTAAGAAACGGTGTATAAAAATATATTTGAATATGATTAATCTTGACATTAGCAAGGTTTAGATTTTTATCAAACACATCATCAGTTATGGTGAAGCACAAACTTTTATGCGGCGTACAAAAAGACGCGTTAGGATACGCAAACGCGCGCGTGCAGTGGTTAACGGTGCTCTCCTTCTGTATGCGAGCGCGTACCAGTCTGTCTCTTTTTGGGTGTCACCAAAGATAATACAAAGGGAAAGATCGACCACATTCGATTATGCGCGGAACTCTATCCGGGTTCCAATTTTCAATCGGACCCAAGGAGGCGCACTTTTTCAAGCGCGTATTCTACGGTTCGCACAGCCCAC
>JAOTQE010012346.1:0-10984 GCA_025631205.1 Nesometra sesokonis | reverse complement strand
TTAACTTGAAATGCATTAAAGTTAACTTGAAATGCATTCAAGTTAACTGCAAATGTTTTCGAGTTAACTCTAAATAGGTAGTAATTCAAAAACTGATATCTGAAGTCATGTTTTAAAACACTGAATACAAATATTATATCCCACGATAGTCCAAAGTTGACTTGTTCCACGACATAATTGACTGTACTGTACTTAATTTATTCCAAGAAAATGTACTATAAATTTTCTGGGCATTTAATAGATTTAACACATTGGGTAGTATTAAATATGATGAAATATTTATTTCAGATTTAATGTGTTGAATTATTTATTTAAAATCTGATGGTTTATCTTTACAATTCAAAAATTTACAGGAAATAAGTGTGTTAGACTGACATTACAATCAAGGATAAAAGTGAACATCTTTAATTCTTGAATTTTCAAATATTTAAGTCATGACTTAATCTTTCATGCTTATATTTTTAATGACAGTACAAATAAATGCATGGTTATTTTTACAGGTAACGGTTAAGTTCGAGAAAGAAGTACTGTATTTATAACCATGCATTTTATATTTTTTAATTATTTACATAATGCATTGTGGTGTTATATCTTTTAATGAACCAAATAAACAAATGCTTCTTCTTACAGGTAACATGTAAGTTTTAGAACTAACAACAACATACCCATGCTTACTTAATTCTTAAATTACATGAATAATACATTGTTTATATTGTTAATGATGATGTTTTTATGCTTCTTTTTATAGGTACAAGCAAGTCTAGAACTAAATTGTCACATTTATATAGCCATTCAGTCTATTTTTAATAAAACATAAATAATGTGTTTATTTTATTTTATTTACAATATCTTTATACAGGATATTCAATGTAACTTATAAAATCAATTACAGTATATTGTTTTCCTATATAGTATACAAATATATACTGAGATGAAAGGCTCTGGTTAAAACTACAGGTCCCAAAGTGTCTAAAAAAAGTACTATTTGCTTATGAGCACAGCCCGAAGCAAATACTGTAGTACGTTTGAAGTCACTGAGGGACCCATAGTTTTAATCCAGAGTCTTTCATCTCAGTATATATGGTACCGTATTTGTTTTGTATACTGGATTCATACATTCTTGTTCATTGATAGAGTTCAGTGCAGCACTGAGCACTGCGTTCGCAACCGGTACCAGCACCGGGTCACATGATATAGTGCCATCTGGTGTTGAAATTGAGACAGAATTTGTAAATAGTCTTTTACTATTTATGGATCCGTAAATAGTACTTTTGTGGTTACAATGTGTTTGATCATGTGACACGCTTTTAACCAATCAGTGAACAAGGATAAATCAATCCAGTATATAATCGTGTTTAAACTTAATCATATTCAAAGAAAAAAAATATAATATGAATGACTATAGATGATATGGTAATAGAAATCTTATATAATAAGTTAGTAATGTTTTTTTGATGATATAAAGTAACATTGTTACAATGTTTTCTTTGCAGGTGACTGGCAAGTTTAGAAGTGGTCATAATCCATTTGATATGGGATGTTGGAACAACTGTGGAGATGTATTCTGCATACCGTGGAGACCTAGGTAAATACACCATGTTTTGATATTTAATGCTCACATATTTAAGATTTGTGTAAAACTTGACTATTATTGTCTCTCTCTGTCTCTCTAGGTGCCATATCAAGGGAATTCGACGATCATGAGACGCCACAATTTCCGGTTTCTTGTCTTTAGGAGTTTGAATAGTTCATACACAATGCCTTGTTCCTCCAGGCAGGTCTTCAAACGTATCATCCAATTTTGCCTTCTTCTTCCTCTACTTCTTTTTCCTTCAATTCATCCAGTCAGAGCCAGATTTTCTAGACCTTCTTTTCTCATAACATGCCCCAAAAACCTTAGTTGCCGTGTCTTTATATCATATACCAGTTTTCTTTCCACTCCAGCTCTTCTGAGTACTTCTATGTTTCTCACTTTATCAGTCCACGGTATTCTTTGCCTTTTTCTTAAGAACCACACTTCACAGCTTTCCAGACGTTTTTGTCATGTCAGGTGTGTGATATTGTACCGTATACATAAGTAAATCATCCCCCCCCCCCCCCGCAGCTCTAAACTAGTTATTTTGTTGCTCTTCTCACAAATTGTTGAATCTTGAGTATCGAACAAAAGAATTGTCGTGTTAAAAATTATATAATGTGATTTTGTCAAAAAAGTTAACAATGTTACCTTGAGTAGCTCATGCCATGCAGGACTAAGCCCACTTACTAGCAAAACAACCCCATTGAAAATAAGGGTATATTCAGACTTAACGATTATCCTGAGCATAACGTACGGTTACTTGTGTCTGAACTAGCCAGCAATTAGCACAAGTCACTAATCCGCAGCATAACGTGTGCTTCCTACAAACTCCAGATTAAGCTATGGAGCTACACCTTGTAGACTTGCAGTCTACTGTAACTTGCCTAAGTTTAATTTAAAATGTGGCATTGAAAATATGTTCAACCTAAATGAAATTTGACTTACAGATTATCAATTAATGGAAAACATCAATTTGTAAGAGAGAGATTATCTTCACTGACTGAATTAAGTTCCACTCTCTAGATAAATACAGCTTATGTTAATGATTAAATTATGATAATTGTATGTTTTTTGCCTCAAGTTTGTGTATTTATTGTGGTTATTGTATTTGAATTAATCCTAATGCTTTCTAATTCAATTTGTCTATTATCAAACTTGCTAACATGACTCTGCTTATTTTGTCAGATATTTAGGGTACAAGGGATGTACGTTAACATTAGCAGCCCTGTACGCCCCTCAACCACTAAAGAACCTGTCAGAAAGCGAAATTAGGATCAATGTGAGTGGAAATGGTGCTCCTCCAGTCTTCCACGGGACAAATCACTACAATGTAAGTAGAGGAGTAATACTAGTAATAATAATAATAATAATAATAATAGTAATAGCAATAACTTTATTTATTCACGGTGCTCATTTCAATAATAATAATAATAATATTAATTAATAATAATAATAACAATAACAATAATAGCAATAGCAATAACTTTATTTATTCACAGTGCTTATTTCAATAATAATAATAATAATAGCAATAACAACAATAACAACAATAACAGCAACAACAACAACAACAGCAACAACAACAGCAGCAACAACAACAATAACAATAATAATAATAGCAATAGCAATAACTTTATTTATTCACGGTGCTCATTTCAATAATAATAACAATAATAATAATAGTAATAGTACTAATAATAATTAATAATAATTAATAATAAATAATAATAAATAATAGTACTAATACTGCTACTAATACTACTACTACTACTAGTACTTGACTTTATTTATTCATGGTGCTCATTTCAATCTTTTTTACAAAAGGTTGATCTTTCAAGAGAGTGTTGTCAAACACAATCAAAATGAATAATACACGAATTAATGATCAAAAATGTGATTAGTTTGGGAGAGTTAACCTACCACAAGTATGAGTGAATGCTTGCCTTGAAAAACTAAATGCCCAGGGGCAGATTTAAGGGAGGGGACTTAGCAGGCTTAAGCACTTCCTCTGCCTTGCCTTGAAAAACTAAATGCGCAGGGGAAGATTTAAGGGAAGGGATTTAGCAGGCTTAAGCACTTCCTCCTCCCTTAAAATATGACTAAAACAAATTTTCATTAGGTTCTAATGACAAAGGACTGTAAATAATGTTAATGTTGTTATATTGATATAGCACTTTAAAGAGTCGTTGATTGCTCAAAGCCCTTGAAAAGTAGGAGGCTGAAGTAAATTACTAAAAAGGTGTGTTTTCAAAAGAGTTTTGAATATTTCATTTGAAGGAACCGCTTGGATAAAGCTGGGAGATTGTTGCACAGTTTAGGAGCTTCAACTACAAAGCCCCTGTCTCCATATGTTTTCAGGCTACTAGGTGAAACAAAAAGTACACATGTACTAGAAGTCGACCTAAGAGATCTTGTACAGACTCTAGAAAAAAAATATGATGGTGATTAATATTAAGTATAATGCGTTGCTTTATTGGAAATCAGTGGAGTTTGTTGAGTAGGTTGAGTGTAACCAGAGAAAAGTAATTATATCTTCGGTATCTTTATTTCAAAACACATAGAATACAGTCTACAAAAATTATACCTATTGCAGCCAAAGATGCTAAATTGCAGATACAATTTTGATTATAGGAATACAACATAAAAAAATACAGTTATCCAAAATATCAATACAGTACAGTATTACACACTAACAAGGACAAAGAAAGAAAAATGACGAACTTGGTTGCCTGAATCAGACTCAAAACAATCTAGCAAGGATGTACCATGAGCCAAAAATATTAATTATTGCAATATTCTGGTAAAATACGGTAGTGGACTATATTTAAATCGATTTGATTTGCAGTTGAAGTGTTTAAATTTATTGGGTTTCCTTAGATTCATTGTTGACGTGTTATGAGACATTTTAAACCAGCTGTTAAATTTAGTAGAATTAAAAGCTTTAGTAGCAAAATTCGCACACAGTGCATCCCCGTGAGCGGATAAAGTCTCCAGTCCAAATTTTTCGAGGGCTGACTCGTATGAGACACAATTTTTACCTAGAATGCAATGGAAGACCCTACGTTGGATTTTTTCTAGTTTACCAGATGTTGCCTGTTTTGAAATATTCATGTATGCAAAGAAACTTTGGAGAAAATCTGATATTAAAGATAGACAATTGTTGACTTCTTGGATGTTTTCCATTGATTTTGATAAATAACCTTTACAAAATGTAGTTCCAACATGACTCATTTTGTCACAACTCCTCACAAATTACTAAATTTAATAACCAATAATTACATACTTCATAATTCTTTAAATTTGCAATCAATTCTTCTTGTATCTTGTTAAATGATAATAATAAATAATATCTTGTTTTCGTTTTTTTTTTATAGAATATTCATTCACCAGGGAACAATGCTGTTATGTATGGAAAACCACATTTTCGAGATGAAAGTCAGAGTCTAGATACAGAAGAGGAGGAACCGCCCCCATACCCTAGGACACCATTACGTCAAGATTTCCAACACCTACGAGAAATGGCTCGAGTTGCACCACCTCAAAATGCTAATAGACATGAACGAAGCAA
Organism: Nesometra sesokonis; assembly: GCA_025631205.1. NCBI lineage: Eukaryota > Metazoa > Echinodermata > Crinoidea > Comatulida > Antedonidae > Nesometra > Nesometra sesokonis. The sequence goes on along the minus strand of JAOTQE010012346.1, from coordinate 5,840 downwards.
TGGTGATAAAACACCCCCTATGTACGATTACAATCCAATTGAAAGTTTACAGAGTCCATCATCTCGCCGTCAGCACAAGGAGCGAATTGAGATGCCTTCTGAAAACAATTACCACATGGATAACAATAGAGGGCATGCTATACCGCCTGATGAAAAGCGGCAAGATCCTGGTAAGCCAGTTGGACGACAACAGCAAATACAACTCGAACAATCACGAGTCCGTCGTCCGATTTCATTTGTAACCGCTCTTGAAATGAGCCGTGAGGCAGATGATATGCAGAACTCGCAATCTTCAACAAAAAAACCTGTGCCATTAAAACCTAAGGCTAATGGAAGAAGCCAAAATTGGCGTAGTAACAAAGAGCCAAAACCCGGCCAAGCGTATCGTATGCAAGATTCCACTTCACCACATATGGGATCACAGAGTTTTGAAGTCTCTGTATAATTCGGACTAAAAAATGTGTTTTTATGACCTGTGAATATAACATATTTTTGCTCGGAAATAATATTTGAAAGTAAACCATGCAATATAAATAAAAAAAATATGAGTAAACAAAGTTTGTTGATAAATTTAAGGAGCTTGGCATCAATTAAGTACAGTAGTGTTAATTACTTAGAAAGCACGGCAGCTTAGGATGTAAAATTAATTTTGTTACAACTATAATCAATTTGTGCTGTCAAGAAAGGACATTTTTCTTATCCTACATGCTGTCTGATGCATCTTGTTATGACTTAAGTGAAATATTCATGTTTTATGACTTAAGAGGAATATTCACATTGTCTGGCTTAAGTGAAATATTCATATTGTATGACTTAAGTGAAATATTCCTGATATATGGCTTGAATGAAATTTTCACAATGTATGACTTAAGTGAAGTATTCATGTAAGACTTAAGTATGTGGAAGTATTCATGTTGTATGCCTTAAGTGAAATATTTACATTGTATGTCTTAAGTGAGATATTCATGATGCATTAAGTGAAATATTCATGTTGTATGACTTAGGGTGAAATTTCATGTATGACTCAAGTGAAATATCTATGTTGTATGACTTAAGTGAAATATTCATTGTATATCTTAAGTGAAAATATGCATGTTGTCGACTTAAGTGAAATATTCACACTACGACTTAAGTGAAATATGTTGTTCAAATTAGGTGAAATATTTGTGATGTATGACTCCAGTAAATTATTTTACATAGTTTCACTGAAGTCTAATATTGGTTGGTCAGTTGTTGGGCTAATGATGGCTTGCTACAACAAAATATACGATCAACTCTCTCAGAACTGACCACTCCTCGGCCCGTCCATTTTGTTTTTCAGTTCAGTTTAAAGGGAGTCAAGTTTACCTATTTACATGGTTTCATGATTTTTTGAGACTTTAAAAATGTCTGATTTAGCATGAAGTGTGTTCCTTACAGAAGGTTGTTTTTTTGAAGCCGGGCACTCACTGTGTCGTGTGATGGTCATACAACGGTCTCACAACTAAACCGTCACTCCCTGTGTGTGTGGTTTTCAGACACAATGACGGCCTTCTACTCGTCGGCCGACGGTTTTTTTAGCGATTTCCCTGTTGTGAATCACTGAAAAAACCGTCGGCCGACCAGTAGAAGACTATCATCACGTCTGCAGACAACACACAGGGAGCGACAGTTAGTCGTGCGACCGTCGCACAATGCAGTGAGTCCCTGGCCTTAGAGTTGATATACATGCTAATGTTTCCAGAAATGGTTACAATTTTTTATGAATTGAAGTACTGTATTTATAGTGTGGTATACATTTTGTATACTTTATTATAGATACTGGAAAATTGATACATCTACCATGAACATTTTCACTTTCTAAAGTTTGTTATTTGGCAATGCAATGTAATGATGTTTTATAGAGTTAATGTAAGTACAAGAGTGTGAAGACATTAAATATACTGTGCCTTTATTGACTCACTCAAAGAGGTAAAATAGAGCAAAAACACTACTTGTTGTTTCTGAATTTGAATAAATTTCTCCATTTATAGACTCTAGCTTAGAGGCATCAAAGTTCAGACATGATTCCATTTAGAAAAGCAAAACTACTGAAAATGTTATCCAATATAGAAAAATATTAAATAAAATGTAAGCCATAGAGGTTGCATTCTGGGGCAAGATAATAATATTAGAACCCATGATCATTGTAACTGATGAAAGTGCCCTTTAAAAAAAATAACTCTGTTAACATTGTAGATAATGGTAGTGACAAGGTAGATATAGGTAGTTAATAGGGTTAACCCTATAAAAAAAACTACCATTATTAGTGGTACTTCCAAGGCAAGGATATGGTCTGCAATGCTCTGTTAGAACATAAGAAAATACAGCTGTTATTTAGAATTAACCTTCAGATTAATTAAATAATTGAAACTGACACCATAACAAACAAGCAATTACTTATTGACATTTAAGGCATTAACATCTACAGACAAGGTAATTATATACTTACACTTAGTTCTCTGTGGTTCTTGGTAGTTCTCCCTAGTAATTTAACATGGTAGACCTACCTAGTCAGAGGGTGTTATTTTTTTCAAAGGATGTTTTATTATTTGCAATACACTGCCACTATTGAGTTGGATTTTCAACTAGTTTGTCATTTAAAGTCTACCTTTTAACAGCACTGTGCCCCCCCCCCCCCATCGAAATTCACAGAAGATTGATTTAACTACATTTAAATCAAATAATCAATTCCATATGGGGAAATAAACACTCTTGTTCTTGTGTTTAACTCTATATCTTTGTACTTTTGCCTGTGAAATTATTTTTTATAAATTACAAATATTTACTTTTTAATATATCAATATTAAAACACATTTTTCCAAGTTCAGTAAATTTATTAATTATTGTAGTTGTATCACACCTCTAACCATTTGTTTTCAATTTCCTCACATGGCAGGTGGAGTATAGAGAATGGATCAACTGACATACAATGCACAGGACATCAGCCCCCTCCCCCCTTCCCACCATATCGAAGTACAAGGTCACCCACACTTAAATTGATGAGGAGTATGTATTATACTATTCCTGCAGATTGCCACTGATACAATATGAAATAAAACATCCTGCTTTCTATTTTTTCTGTTAGGTGAAACATTTTTTTTCATACCTTGTTTTATGAACTTTTTTTGGATTTTTTTTAATTTTTCAGATTTTGAATTAATTTTGTCAGCAAGTTTGGCAACAGGCCAAAAATTTTTTTTTTTTTCAAATTATTGTACCTACAAAGAAAACTGTCTGGAATCTAACCAATTAAATTGCACCCCGTTGCAGCGTTGACATCATTGCGCCCAATATCACAGATTTAACACCTGATTAGCAAAATTGCCGAGTCACCAAACATTGCGCCACCAAACTTAGTTTAAAATTCATCAATGAACAGACGTTAATTGAATTCAAAATTCAAAAACATTGATGGAAATAAATATTATGAAACAGTTGTCATTTAACTTGAGTTGGTGTCGAACGGCTGGCGGGCATCTTTGATTAGGTGACTAAAGTGGTAGTTTACCATCTTATTGTTCTAATCAATACATGAAAAACGCCCTCTATTTTTGTCATTGAGGCATATGATTGTGGGAAGTATGTAAATAATGATAAAGATTCACTTTGTTTCTATAGTAACAAATAAAAGTTCACACAGAATGTTGTAAATCTCACTCTTCCTGGTGAAGAGGTGTTTAATTGTTTTCATTGTAAGATAGCAAATATGTGTAAATGTAAAAATCTTTGTATTTGTATTTAAATCTTGTTTTCAATCAGATAACAACCTAGACAACTTGCAGTAGATTTTTTAAAAGTCTATTGTATTATCATTTTTATGCATTTTTTTAAATTTTCAAAGCAACATGGATTTTAAAATCGCTTCAAATCACTAGTTATCACATTTTCTGGTTCATTTAAACATAACTTCTACTTGGAAAGAAATCTGAGTTTTAACTATTTAAGTTATTAAAATCAGCAAAACTAATAATTTATGAGTTGTTTCTCATTCATTGACATGCTTGCTTGGTACAAAATTAATACTGTGGGTAATAGCCTACTTCGCATCATATCTTTGCTTACCTGTTTTTATGAGTTTTATGGGTTTTTACAATTTATGTGTAACATAGCTTTATAGATTATTATTATTATTATTGTATTATATACTTTCTTAGTCATCACCTTGCTACTGGTATTTTGTATAACAAGTTTTATGATTGTAATTATTGTTTTATGCATTATCTAGTTTAAAATTAAAATCAGTCGTTTGCCTGTCGGTCATAGTAATATTACTTGAAACTGTCTTTTCAATGGTTAATCTTAAAACATAATGATTTATACAACGATTGAAAAGGGGTAACTTTGCCATTAACCCTGATATTAACAAAGTGCATGATTTGCATTGTTGAAGTTGAAGTGGGTAGAAACTTTTGCAATTTGTTAACGATTCTGAGTTGTTTGCTAGGCAACATTGCCCATGGCAAGTTTATAGGTTTTGGGCCTTGAAATAAATCACACTTTCTGTTTATTTTTTTCAATTTTCTGAAGTTGTAACTTGATTCAGAGCATAACATATATAACTATCTAACTAAGGTATGACCATCGTAATCGGAAAGTCAATAAAATTCCTTTTATAGTGATTTTAATTCATCAAGAGAAGCCATAATGGAAATTTTGTGCTTCATCATGATAATTTTATCTCCAATTACAAACTTTTATAATGACTCAAAAGGGCATTTCAGATCGGCATTTTTAGGAACAACTATCGACATGAAAACAGGCTTCACGTGAACTAACATTGTGCCATTCATTACAATTGATTACGATATATGATATGCACTGTAATAAACAAGACAAATTACATTAAATATTATATAATTTAAATTATATAACTTTAAACTATTGTATATGTTTAATATTAAAAATAACAATAATTATTTATATCTTATTTTAAATTGCTAGAAGACAGAAACCTATTTTCTACTATAGAAGTACTATATTACCATAACTAAAAAAGTAAAGAAAACTTCTGTATGCTACTGTTTGGGTGAAACTAGATTTTATACCTTGTTTTGCCAACCTCTTTGGACAATTAGCTAAAAGGATAGGGGAATAAACAGAAAAGTAACATTTTATTTTTCACTTAGCTAGTTCTGTCTACAGAGGATAAAATAGAAAGAAGTTTTTTTACTAAAAAGATTATGATTATTTAAAAAAAATATTTCTATTTTCAGAAAAATACTCACACAAGGCAGATTGCAATAAATATTTTATTTTTATTCAAATTGTTTAATTATTCAAGTTAGTGTGTTTCTTAACTAACCAAAAATAAAAGTTTTATTTCAAATCTGATTCTGCAGTGTCGGAGGTTTTGTGAATCAAGGTATAAAAACTCAACTTTTTATACAGGTCAGTTCTATGATTTTGGGACTTACAGGTCAGTTTGTTGTAAGCAAATCAGGTGTTTGTAACAAGTTAATTACAGTCAATTTGTAACATTAACATTCATATTCATAAAGGTGGGATTAATTAGAAATTAGTGAAATAAGTCTTAACAATTAATTAAAATAATAATTATTAAATTAATATTCTTGGTGCTCAACTACTATATATCGACTACTTAAGGTATGTATTAAAAGTCAGGTTCAAGCAATGTTCAATTTTACATTTGTTATTTCTATTAAACAGTCTTTTATTTTAGATGGAACTTGCACAGGAAACAGTTAAAGATATATTGTCACCTGGAAATGACCAAAAAATCATCAACATTAATTTTGAAATTAACTTGATCATATCAAAGTAGCATCAAAGTTAAAAACTGGAGAATAGAAATTAGTGTA
>JAOTQE010012335.1:0-10984 GCA_025631205.1 Nesometra sesokonis | reverse complement strand
CTGCGCGTTCGTTACTCCTTATTTTGTAGCGGGCGCAATTCCATGGCATTACGCGCTGGAATAGGCCAGCGCGCTATGTTTACATTATAAGATCTTTGGGAAAACTAGCATTTGCGACTTATGTTTCATTTTGCTTGTCTCTGCCACAATTATATAATTCATCATATTGACTTGAGTAGTACAAGTCCACTCTAAAGTGTAGAATATGTCAACCCCAACCTTCACATTATACAAAATTAAACTGCTGAACAAACTAGTTTCTATACTCAAATATAGGCCCATCCCAGCCCTTTGGTTTTCATACAAAATAATCCATTTAACTGTAGTTTTTGTACTGTGGTATGGTCCACCCAAAAAACGTAAGATCTGGAATAACCCCACTTCAAAATTATTTTTTATTATTATTATTTTACCTCATTTATATAGCGCCCTTTCCATGAATACTTCTGCTCAAAGACGCTTTACAATAAACATCAAATACAAATGAATTACAGTATTAAAAATTTTACATGATAAAAAATATGTTATAAAATTTAAAACTACATTAAAAATATAAAAGATGATACGAGGTCAATAATTATTATTTACAATGTTACAATAATTTAAAAAAAATAAAACATTTTATATTCTTACAGCATAAATTAGGATTATTATATTTGCATTAATTAGAAATATTAAAGATGCATTGTCACTCAAAAATGACCAAATAGTTGTAACTATTAATTTTGAAATTAACTTGCAAATATTAAAGTAAAATCAAAGTTATAAACTGGAGAATAGAAATTACGGTATTTAAAAACTGTTTACTAAGATTTGTACCCTGAAAAATTACCAAAATTTTAGAGGCTTCCAGCCTTTTTATGGATTTTTGCTAATTTTAAGCATTATAATATTGCAAAATAGGGGTAAATATATTTTTAATATTCTAAGTTTGAATTGAATGATTATAATTTATATATTTCTTTAAAATAAACAAGTCATTTTTAAAATCAATTTTTTGTAATTTTTCAGGTGACAATACATCTTTAAGTGCAATACTGTGATTTTATATATTCAAGGAGGTTGGGATTGTAATAGCGTTAGTATGGTAATTACAGCAAAAGCAGTAATATTTACCTGATATTTCAGAATGTCTACATTAAAATACGATGCTGCTGCATTTTTCTCTGCTTGACTCCTTAGTAGTGACACCAGTGCAGTCATGTTGAATGAATACACTTGTTGATTCTCAGTACTTTGTGAAACATCCCTGCGGAGGAAATGGTACAAATGTTTTTATTTACGAACATTATTTTAATTTTCAACCGAGAATATTTGTAAAAATACAAGTATTGAATTTTGGGGATGAATCGACATTGGAGATAAACGGCTATCAACTTCCTGTCTAATTTTTCTTTCTTTGGCTTTTTCCATTGGTTTTGAAAGACATTCTTTACAGGTGTAGTTTTTAACTTGAATCAAAAACTTAAGTGTTATTTCCAGCAATTTGAAATTTTTGTGTAATTTTGCAAATCGCTGAATCCGACTAGACTCATTTGAACAACCATGTAAAATTACAACATGTGTTTTGTGAATTTGTGATTATAGATCATAGATATTATATAATATATTTTGAATAAATGTGGGATAACCTCACGAAAGAGAAAAAAATATATAAATTCATAATATATAGTAAACATAACAATTTAGTAAAAAAATCCTTTACTTACTGACTAACTAGCTGTTTATTTGGTAGTATTTGTTCCAATTTGTTAAAATTTCTTATAGTAAATGATAAAACTGGAGGTGACGGATTGCTTGTGAAAACGTTGATAATACCAGCAGGGAATGATAGCATCATGTCACCTGTTATCTTAACCATGCACCTGCAAATGAAAATATGCAAATACTAGTAAGTTTTTGGAAATGAAGATATGTATAACATCTAGCATTAAACAAGTGTATATTCAGATACAGATTTTAGTTTTAAATCGCACGACTAAACCGTTACTCCCTGTGTGTGTGTGGCTGCAAGGCATGATGATAGTCTTCTACTCGTCGGCCGATTTTTTTTATATTGAATCAACATGGAAAACACTAAAAAAATGAAGGCCGACGAGTAGAAGACTGTCATCACGTCTGGCAACCACACACACTGGGAGCGACGGTTTAGTCATACGACAGTTGCACGACGCAGTGAATGCCCGGCTTTAGCATACAATGCTGCTCAACAGAGTGAGCAATCAAAATACCGATCAACCTCAGCGACTCAAGATATTTAACTGATTGGTGCTATTTGAATTGGATTTTCTAGGCTGGTCAAACTAGCATGTTAAGTTTAACTGGGCACATTTAACACTGTTAAACTAACCAGCGGGTGGAGTTAATTTTATGGAGCATGATTTTCTAGGCTGTCTGCACATTCAAATTAACCAGTGAGTCTGCTTTACCAAAATAAGACCTGTGGAGCTTTAGCATGACAGAGCCATCTATATTCCCACCATTTACCAGAAGTTGTTAAAAATTTATCCTCACTGGAATCTTTTAAATAAAAACTCAAGATCTTTCTGATGAGCTCAGAACATTTTCAACCTTAGTACCTTATGTACTTCTCATTTGCATGTGTCGCTGCTCCATCAGCGTCTTTAAGATGGATACTGGCGCATAATAAATGTTCATTATTATTATTATTATTATTATTAAAATTCACATTTACTTCCACTTACTTAGATTGATCTATTCCTTTAAAATATGCATTCACTGTCTCAATGAAGGCAGCAGCTATTGGTATCGTGTCTGACATTCCAAGAGTGAGAGGGCTAGGCCCTCGTGATGTACCGATAGCAGGTGAAGAGTTGAATGATCCTAGGCCTGGTAAAGATGAAGAGCTGTCTTGGCGGGGTAGAAGCATGGGTGGTTCATTAAAAGCTGGGCTAGGGGACTATTAAAGAGAAAAAAAATCATATGAATAATGATTTGTTTAGTAAAATAATCATGCACAGATGTTCCAAAGCTACAAGTTGCCCCAAGTCGCTTCTGTATGGTCGTTTTTCGTAATATATGTAGCGCCGCCAACGACGAGCACAATAAGTCATATAATTTTTCATCAGAAGCGACTTGTCAAACGCTGCTGAAGCAAGAAAGAAATGACGTATTTTGTCCCTCCGTATTTGGCATGTGGGCAGATCGAAATAAATGTTTACAGTAAGATCGACCAACCAAAATGTTTTCTTTTTGAGTGAAGGATCTAAGCCCAAGCACCAGTTGAGAGACTATCAAATAACAAATTATACCTGAAATGTATTCTCACAAATGTAATTTTGTATTATTCATATAAAAAAAAACTCAGTTCTTTTTCTCGTGCAGTTGCAATCGTCCATCATGTTGCCTAGTCCTAGAGATTTTCTTTTGTTCATGGGTAGACCCAAGCCTACTGAATGGAAAACTCTGATAGCATGAATGATGCAATGGTATCACATGATTTTCGAATTCAATCAAGCGTGACCATTCGCACCCGTATTTTGGGTGCGAATGGTCATGCATGAATTGTTTTAACAGGCCTTATGGCTAAACTAAAGTAAGTGAGTATGGGACGTCAATAGCGCCTTAAAAGGAATCAAGCAATAAAAGTGAATAAACCTCACCATAAGGCCTGTGAGACAGGCTAGACAGCTAAGTGTGATGGCTGTATCCATTAACAATGCACTCCTCATGTGTCTCTAAAATTTGAAGCGCTGAATGATTTTAGAAATTCAAAGCCCAGCATTCACTCCCTTATAATTTAAATATTAACCTATTTTCTACCCTCCGCTCCGATATAAAACTTGTGATTCAGTAAGCCATAATTTGATAATTTGTATATAATTGTTGTATCTATTATTTATTGTAATATTGATGTAGGTAATTGTTCTTGATTGCAACTATAGCAAATAAAACATTTAATTATGAACTTGGGTTGGTTGTTGTGCCATTAAAAATGATCAGAACATTCGATAAGACACCCTACTTGGTCAAAATTTAATTTGGAGTGATATTTGATAATCCAAGAGGTAAAGTATAACATTTGTATTGTCATCTTAAAACCTCCCTATACACATTGGCAGTGACACCAGAAGAGGCTTAATCTTTTATGTACAGAAACTCGGATGCTGAGAAAATTTGTGGTTGCTCCTATTTGATAATCAATGCATGCACATTTTACATCTACATTACATGTCTTTTTGTATGCTTTGATAAGTTTTTGGCTTTTTGTTATGTCCCTTATGACTTATTCACAATTAATTAATCAACATATTTGTTTTCAACTACTAAAATTATTATTTCCAGTATTCTCACCCAGCCCGTCAATCATCATGATACAATGATGCTTGGGACATGATGCTTGACAGTTGGCCATGATGCTTGGAACATCTTCCATGATACTTAGGACTTTCAACATGATACATGACAGTTGGCCATGATGCTTGGACCAACTTCCATGATACTTAGGACTTATGACATCATGCCTTAAAAAATGACCATGATACTAGGAACATCTTCCATGATACTTAGGAATTTCAACATGATGCATGACAGTTGGCCATGATACTAGAAACATCTTCCACGATACTTAGGACTTCTCACATCATGCCTTAAGGATGGTCATAATACTTTGAAACATCTTCCAAGATGCATGAAAGGTTATTTTTAGAGACTAAAAGTGCTATTTAGGGAATTTAAATTACTGAAGTTTATTAAAAATAACCAGCATCTGTCCCAAATATAAAAACAATAATAATGGTGAATATTTATATACTTGCCAGTATCCATCCACCAAAATGCTCATGGTACTGTGACCAGTTGTTACATGTTCCTATGACTTTTTACTCCTCTAAGGGCCACGTCTTGTCATGCAGCAAGTACAGGGTTGTACTTGCACTGTTTCAGCTGTCCACGACAGGGGTCGTACATGGACCAGTACACTGGGGTAACCACCTTCTTGTCTCGCAAAGGTGTATTGGTTTTTTAAAGTGCATATAAGCTGTTTGTATTTGATGAAATAAATGTCGTTGAATTGAATTGAATTGTGTACACTGTGCCTACAGTTTATAGTCCTTATCCGAGAAGACTTGTTCCACCACCAGAACCATGGTACGAGCGGGCCTCGAACCCATGCTGTTAGTTTACATATGGTTCACAGTGCCCTGCCTTAACCTCTTGGCCATGCAACTCGTAAATATATGATATAATATATGATTGATTTAAATATTTACATTGATGCTTGCCAAAGATACTGAGGAGAACACTGATTTATTAAAAATAGGTTAAAAACAAATTATTTGAAGGTACCTGAATACTTCTAGGTCTGGAAATAGATCTTGGAGGAGGTGGTGGTAAGGAATTAAATGTGGTTGATGCGCCGACACTATGTCTGTTCTTAGCAGGTAACGTCGGGGGCTGCAGATCATTTCCACCTGGCGGGCTCTGTATTATATCATTGCTCGCTATTAAACAGAAAAAAAAGAAAATATTTCAGAAATTAACTTAAATTGTTTTTTTTTATTTAAGCAGAGAATAATCGTAACATAAGACAAAGTTTTTCCACTTTGTAAACATTCGTTGTGTGAAAACCAAAAGTGCAATATTAACATTGTGAATTTTTTTTACTTGTGTGACTAAAAATTTTTATTGTGTATAAATTTTAATGGCGCAGTGCAATATAGTGTGTGTATATAACAGTGTTTTATTTTTCAGAACCCTTATATAAAAATATATGGTAAGTAGATAGAGACATATAAAGTCCTCTGATAGTGAACATTGTTTTATTAACATCTAGACAAAGTAATGGACTATAGTCTTGATCCATTGAAAAATGCTAAAATATTACATTATTTAAACAATAAAATGTAACATTGTATATAGTTCTGTACAGGCCTTTCCTTAGAAGGGGGAGGGGGGGCAGAAATCAACACCTATTTCACATCGGGCTGCCTATACTGTCTTGGGGCTGTTGCACTTGGGCTTGTAAAATTTTAGGTTGCCTCATAATTTGCCTTCTACTCAGAATTCTGGTGAATGGCCCTAATGTATATTTCATAATTCTTTTATTTTCACCTTTGTTTTATATTATGGACTGTACATGTTTTAAATATTTATTAATTATTAATATTATTAAATTGGTTTCATTTCCATTTGTACAAAAACATGCCATAACATGATAAATTCCATGCTTAAAATCAAACAAGGAGTACAGCCAAATGAACAGGAATATAACAAATGTGCTATTCAAAATGAATCATGATTTTTTTGTAAAAGTTGATTAATTATTTTACATCTTTTTAATTGTATTATAATATGCAATAACCAAAATTTCATTCCAAACAATGCTGATTTAAGACAAGCCTGTTACCTTGAAAACCCAATTGTAAGGCCTATTAATAAATACAAAAAAATTCTCCAAAAACCGACCCTCTGGAAAAAGGAACAAACCCAAATATCAAGCTAAACCGGACAATTTTTAAAGTCACAAAACTACTGGGCCAAGTTATAGAGCGCGCCAGACAACCAAATTTTAGGAAAATGAAAATTCAGTTATTGTTAAAATCATATTACACTTTTCACAAACTTTAAAATGAGGGGTCAATTATCAAAATTGGACATCTATAACTGCAGTTATTGGACAAAATATAGACAAATTTCCTTTGTATTTGTTTATATTCCTGTTGGTTATTTGCTTATTTCTCAATAACTTCTTTTGCGACAACTTAGTGGTTTTGCAATGACTAGAATCATATAACCAGTGGATACAAATATTTGAACCTTGTTTTATTGATAAAAAATACTTTAAATACTAGACAAAAGCTTAAAATAGTTATTAGAAAAAAGCAAAATAAAAAAGAAATACATTGATTGGCTACTAAAGATAAACATTATAAAATGTTTATTATATAAACTATATATTTAATAATCATTAACATAATTTGAGGATTGACTATATGAATCTTTACTTTGATAGTTTAAGTACTGTATATTAAAAAAATAATAGGATTAATGCAAAGTAAAATAAAAACACAAAAGCGAAATGAAAATACCATAATGCATAGAAATCGGATTATGAGAAGACTTGGAATCAACAAAAATATCCATGTATTATAAACCATTTGAATGGTAATACAATTAAGGTATTGTTGTTCAGAGATTTAACATGACGTTAGGGTATGGCACTGACAAGAATTTAACATACATTATAGAGTATAGTTTTCAAACATTATTATAACATATTTGGCAAAGCCAGCCAAATGAGACGCAAGTCGGAAAATTGAAAATTTAGTTTTTTATGGATTATAAAACACATTATTTTCTTTAAAATGCAAAAAAAATCGGTTTCAAACAATGTTTCCTTGCGAAGTTATGAACAATCAAAGTTCGAACAATTAAAATGTTTTAAAAAGTTTTGAGAAATCTGCATCTGATAATTGTTTATCTTTATACATTGACTCAGCAAGGTGATTTTAAATTGAATTTTTTAAACATGTTTTGATCATATATTGAAAATTGTTAAGGTAGTATGAAAGTTGAATGTATGAACTGTATATATAAAATTTGAAAAAACTGACCATTTTTAAATTTCTGCCTATTGTGGAAAACTAGCATTTGCGACTTGTCTCTCATTTGGTTTGGTTCTGCCACATTATGTTATTACAATATAGTATTTGTAAACTAGTTACAGGGGTATCACAATAGATTGTTATTAAATTCAATATGGTACTGTATTGGCCTTTTGGTTATGTTTTCAGGGGCAGATCTAGACATGTACTGTGACTTTTGCAAAACCCACGTGAAGAAGCTGGGGGTCCGGGGGTAGCTTAGGGCCCCTGTGGTGAGGTACCAGTGTCTGAGGTCGTCTGACCTTCGCAATGGCGAACGGTGTGAAGGTCTGGATCCGCGCCTGGTTTTATTGCAAAAAGGTATTTGTGGGTATACCATAGATTTATTATTCTGTAAAATTCCAATCCCATGTAGGTGCCTACCATTAATGGTCGTCAGCCTTCATCATCATTTGAGTTAAATAATAATAACTGTTCCATAATTATTGTGTCATTTAACATTTCTTTGTCATAAATATTTTTTTAGATATGTTACATATATTTTACGTTGTTAATTGTCTTAATATTTGGATCAAATTTACTTCCATTTATTTATAAATCTGAAACTTTTATTAAAGATTGGGGGTGCAATCTCGTCATAGCAACAGCATTAAAACATAACACAATTTGATTGGCTGGATTCAGAATACAACCGGCGCCGGGTCAAAAATTTACCTAAAAAACCTAAAATACGGTCAAAGTAGGGCATTAGTACACCAAATGACCTTTTTTTTCTCGCTCTTCAGGATAAAACTACCACCACGCCCACCCTGAGTGGAAAAGTGCGCCCCCCCCCCCTTTCGGTGGAACCTGGATTCGCCCCTGCAATAGTAAGCGCTTCCATGGAACTGCACTTTGGAAGTTCACTATCTAGGCGTAAAAATAATACATCTATGGGGTATAACATACATTATTAGAGTATGGCATTTTAAACCATGGGCCTGGCTATAGCGTACTAGGCATTTGTAAACTGGCATCACCAATAACATATATCAATGGGTATGGTATTGTAAACCAATTGGACATCTATAACATATGTTATTACAGAAGGTATTTGTGAATTACATATGATGCACATTGGGTTGGGCATTGTAAACCATTGGCATGGCTATAATGCATGTTACTATAACGAAGCAGTTGCACGGATATGACATACGTTAACAGTAAAATAATACACATTGTCATTTAATGCATTCCACATTACATGTGCTTTCATGCGGAGCAAGCAGCATACGAACATACGCCGTGCATGCTTACTCAGATCTTGCAGGCTTCTCGATAACGTTGACATCTTCTGGACAACTGGAGGACGTGCACCGTGTGCCGTATGTCGTTTAGTCGGCATGGTGGAGTAAGTAGGAATGTATCGTCCGTATCGACGGGAATTTGGGTACTTCCGTGAATTGCGATTTTCTGAGTGGCGTTGAGGTAACGGAGGTGGTTGGAGTATAGGTGGCGTATTTTGGTCGGGTTGAGGTGATGGCGTGAACACCATTCTATCTACTAGCAAATATGGGACACTTTTTAGTATCATGTTTGTTAACAGAGCAATTAAACAACCAAAATAAAGAAAAATAATGAAAAAATATATAGTTTACAATTAAATCTATTATATAAGGGAGAAACAGAAAGAACACAATACATGAAGGGACATAGTAGAACAGAATCCGAAAGGTCCACTAATCAACTTTCAAGTAAGAAAGTATAATGCATATTCCAAGCAATGAGATACACAACAGTGTACCAGGATTTACATAATAAATTGTGTCATCATCAGGAATTAATTCCTGATGATAACATAATTTATGTTGAAATATTGAATCCTGTCACAATGGCATGTATCTCATTGCTTGTAGTATGCATTATACTTTCTTACTAGTAGAACAGAATTCATGGACAAAAGAACATTTTAAAATAAACTTAAAAAATGAACTGAACTTTTGTTTAGCTTACATTTGTTTAACTTACAATGATTATGAAGTATACAATAAAAGTAATCAACTAGACTTACTGTTTCTTTTTAATGGAGGCCTCCATTAAAAAAAAACAGTTAAGTCCAGTTTATTAGTTTTACTGTATACTTCATTATCGTTTCTACCAGGATGAATGACAATCTTCATAAATGCTTACAATATAATTCTTAATTAAGGACCATATTAAAATAATCCTGCTGCAATTACTGCGGTAATTCAGTTACAACAGTATTAGTTCATTAGCTAAAAGAACTGAAAACAGCACGTCGAGGTGAGATATGTGTGTCAATGCAATCACCTAAGAAAACATAATTGCTGTGGACTACTGCAGTAGACTAAACCCTTTGAAACAAATAACACTGTTAACATGGTAGATAATGGTAGTAATAAGGTGGATAAAGGTAGTTAACAGGGTTAACCCTATAAAAACTACCATATCAAGGTATACTACCAAGGATATAGTCAGCAATGCTCTACAAGTATACATAGGAAAATACAGCCATTGTTTAGAATAAACCTTAAGGCATTATAACAACAAGCAGGGTAACTATATACTACCTTAATAGGTAGTTCTCTGTGATGCTAGGTAGATCTCCCTAGTAATTTAACATGGTAGATCAACCTAGTCAGAGGGTGTTATTTTTTTCAAAGGGTAGTATGATTGATAAGACCGTAATTAATATAGCTTAGTAATTATATACTACCTTACTAGGTAGTTCTCTGTGATGCTAGGTAGTTCTCTGTGATGCTAGGTAGTTCTCTGTGAAGCTAGGTAGATCTCCCTAGTAATTTAACATGGGAGATCAACCTAGTCAGAGGGCGTTATTTTTTTCAAAGGGAATAACAGTTGATTACTGCAGTAACTGAAGTAGAATAATTTTGACAAACAAAATATCTTTGCATTGCCCAAAAACAACTGACCAAAAATCTTCAAAATTAGGGTGGGCCTCTTTTAACTTTGATAACATTGTGAATTGGTGGGCTAAGTACATAATTGTTTTTTTTTAATGTAAGACATACATGATGTTTTCCTGAAAATTTTAAGAAATGCATTGAAGTTATCCCAAAGGTAGACTACTGAAAACAAAAATACAGAAAAAATTTCTACAAGAAAAAACAAATTTCCAATCTGCCCAAATTTAAAAAAAATGGTGTTGTGAACACAATATCATTTTTAGGCCATACTTATTTTTGTCACGCTTTTACATTTTTAAATCAAAATACGTTGAAAATAAAATCAGTAAAATGTCAAAGAAATTATAACTGATTAAAAACTAAATACTACTTTTAGTAAAATTCCAAAGGTCCACTAATCAACTCTAAGTAACAGGTTGATCCGACAATAAGACGCGGAAAGCTACGCACAGTATAAGTACCAAGAAGTTAATCCTTAACTTGTACATGTGT
>JAOTQE010012313.1:0-10984 GCA_025631205.1 Nesometra sesokonis | reverse complement strand
TGGGGGTAATAATTGTGAAGCGCTTAGAGGCCTTGGCAATAAGCGCTATATAAATGTCACATATTATTATTATTGTTATTGTTATGATGTAAAAAATTACAATCCAACTTTAGATAATTGTAAAGAATTCCTCCCTAACTTCCGTAGAAAACATTTTGGTAGCTCACTGGAACTTTATACTTTATATACGCCTAGTTAAAACGAGTGTGATGTTTAGTTCTTTCATTGTACAGAAGTTGGATCAGTGATCCGAAACATGTTTACGATTAAATCTTTAGTTATTTTTCTAAAATGTGTTGGTTTCTTTATCAATTTGAGATCGTTTGGTTCAATCATTAAAGACTTTAGTTCCAGTGAGCTACCTATATTTTTTCTACGGAAGTTAGAGAGGAATTCTTTACGTTTATCTAAAGCTGAGTTGGATTTTAATTTTTTACATAATTGCAAGTCACTTGCCATATTTCCTAAATTAATTTGTTATTGTTATTGTTATTGTTAATTATCATTCCTATTATTTAATTTTTCAGGCTTGTATCAGATCGTGCTGCAAGACATGAGAAAAGTTTTGAAATGCGCAAATCCTTAGAAGACAGTTGGAAGAAGGCAGCTGATTGTAAACGAAAACAAGAAGACATGGACAAGCTACGCATGCAGAGTCCCGGCATTCTGCTACACGAACAATGCGAAGACTACCATCGCTGTGGACAGTGTATGCGACAACTTGCTAACTGCGGCGAATCTAACATCTGGAGTGAATCTCGGTATATACCTGGGTCTCGACTGATGGTGTGATGTTACTGAATCACTGATTTCTCGACTGTGTTAACTATCATGTAATTGTACATTGAAACTTTGTAATTTGAATATTATGATTGTGGTATAATTGATTGATATGTGTTATTTGGTAATTTATTATTGAATTAAAATTGATCATGATAAATCAAATTGTTGATTCTCTTAACAAGTGTAAATCTTATATATTTTATTATTATCATTGTTAATATACATGCAATATAAAAAAAGATATATAAATAAGAAAATAATGTTTTGATTTGTATGACAGGGCCAAGTGATAGAAAGAAGTATACAAACAAAACAAAATTAGTGCATAATATAATGCATGAAACCTAAATAAAGGTAGTGCCGTTTGGTAGTAAAGGACATGATGTGACCCTAAAACCCTGTTTGTGAAAGCAGTTGGCGCAGCAGTGGCGTTTCGGACTTCCAATTACAAGGTCGGTAGTTCGAGGCTCACTCACTCTGTCAGCTGTTTGTGTTCCTAGGCAAGACACTTTATCCACGTTGCCTCTCTCCACCCAGGAGTATAAATGGGTACCTGGGAGGTACAAATGCCATATGCCCTGATTGCATCTGCAACATTGAAAAATTGATTTATTCCATAGGTGTTTGTTCCAATGACTGGGAGTAATAATTGTGAAGCCCTTAGAGGCCCGGCCGCTATATAAATGTTACATATTATTATTATTTATTTATTCTATGATTATAATGATCAACGATAAATAAAACAAGAGTTTTCTCTATAGGAATTACAAAAAAAAATTGAGAAATATTTATACTAGAACATGGTGAACCTTTGTGTATAATGAAAAAAATTGTATTTTCAGAAAACAACATCAACTTCTCAAATTTCTTCTTAATTTCTCTATGAACAAATTCTTTTAATCCATTTTATTATTGATCATTATTGTCATAGTATAACAGTGAAACTTGGCTAAGTCAAATCCAAAGTGATAGTAAAAAATTTACTTACTGATTGTTAATTAATGGAAAACAAATCAATCTTGCATGCAAAATAAATTTGAATTAGAAATTATTTGATTTAGGCAAGGTACTTGGGCAAACTGTAAACGGCCCTTTAGGGGAAGACTAAGTAAACACCAAGTTTACAAGCACAATAATGGTAGTGGTTACATGCACTATACAAATCTTATTAAATCTACTACACATTGTAGAAAATACTATTACTAATTTCATTTAATTGTACAGTATAAATATTAATTTTTTAAAGTTAAAGAATATTTTATCTTTGTTTTAGAGACAAAAACAAGCTATGTATTTACTTCGCCTCTTCCAGATAGCGAAATAAAAAAAACAAAACAAATATTGATCCCATTATATTTAGGTATAAAAATAATGTAGTATATTTGGTGTGTGCTATGATCTTGAGCCAAATATTTTAATGTTTATATCCATGGACCATTAGTATAGTTTATGTATGTAAAAATCTTTTGTGGCCATACAAAATAATTTTTAGATAAAATTAATTTTTGAGTATGTTATTTAGAGAGCTCATTTCACTTTCGCAATTTTGAGAATGGTTTTCATGTAACTTTTGTTTCCAAAGGTAAATTTCACCAAAGATTAATTATGGTATTAACAATATCAAAACAGATTACCAAAGTATTCATTAATTTATTATATTACTATATCCTATAATATTTTTCATACATTTTTAGCAACAGGGTTATAAAATTAGACATTATTTTAGAAAAAAAGTAATATTTTATTAAGCTTGATTGTAGAAGTTTTGACTACTTTTAATAGTTGTTAGAGTTATACTTTTAAAATCTGATTAAGTCGATATAAAGGTTTCATGGTAGATAATATTTTATGAATAACCTCAATTAAAAAAAAACACAGTACAGTACTTTATTTTAGGACAGTTATACAAAAAAAATAACACGCATGTTATTGATTTTATGAATACAATGAATTTCATACTGAAATTTCTATACTGTATTAGTGCAAACTCTCTACTCAACTAGTGTATTATGCTATTGTGAAGGTTCCTCAAAGAATACATTGTCAAAAATGATGGTGTCTCTCATTCCTAAGTATGATTTATGCTTTCTATAAATCTGAAATTAAATGGTGGACCTTTTGGTATTTATGTATTGGCCCATGTTAGTGAAAGGAGTGGCACTGAAGTTTGTGTTTAACAAGCTAGCCTTAGAACCATGAGTTCCTGTGTTCAAATCTGGCTGCTTCACATTCTTGCTCATGACTCTGTCAGTGGCAAGAAAACTGTATTTTGTATTTTAACACAATTAAGACTTTACTTCTTTTTAGATAAATTGAAAACACAGTAAACACCAAATAAAGACATTAAAAACATGGTGGAAATTTGATGTATTTTGACAATCTGTTTGATCCTTTTGAAGAATAACAAGTCAAGACTTCTTGTAACACTTATTTTAACATATATTTGACTGCAAGAATGACTATACACAAAAACTTGAATTTGTGATCACATTGTTATGTGCAACTCTACGATCTGACAACTTATTCTTATTTATTACAATATTCTTTAGTCCTAAAATGTACTTAAGTTTCAGGTTTGCCTAGTTTGAAATTATTTCACAGTACTTGTACTAATGGTGGTGGGATCAAATATTTAATACCAAATTTAGGGGAATGATCTGTTAGATCTGTGCATTGTAATAAACACTAGCTTTGTGGCAAGGTGGCCATAATGGTGTCAAACCCTTTCCATTTTCCTCTGTCCATTTCACCTGTACATTTCAACCAAGCACTCACTTTCAGCTAAGTGAACTTAGACCCATCAGCAAAATTTGCCATGTTTAATTGTTTTGCTATGCACCGCCTTGTGGGTTGATTCCCCAAGGTCTCCCGAGTTTTTTTAGTGGTTATAGCTGATCCCACCATTGAAAGCAATCGAACCATAAAATGTAACTGATAATACAAATATTGAGGTTTTTCATAGTATTTATCGCTTAAAAAACACATGTAACAAGAAATACGCAATTTTATTCTAAAACAGGAGAATATATACAAATCCTTGAGGAAGGAAACTGGCCAGGAGCCAGGTCGAAAAAACTGGAGCCTCCCGGCCAAAACTGGAGTTGGCATGTATGTGGATGAACAAGGTGGCATAAAACAAAACTACTAAACATGATATTAGTGTGCCCTGAACTAAAATTAAACCAGGTCATTGGTAGGATAAACTGGTGTACTAGCATAATCAGGTTATATACTGTATGAAAATAAAAATCAAATAACTTATTAATGCAGGTATTGTATCACAAAGTGTGATATTGAATATTGTATATTTTTCTGCACACTTGATATTGGACATAATTGTGTATGTAAATTGCAATTATATTTCTGTGAGTAAAATAAAAAAAATTCAGAGAAAACTGTTGTGAAAGAAAATTATGTAGGTACTGTATTGACTTGAACAATTAACTCAATCAAATTTGACCCTTGACCTCACTTCGCACCATCTATTTTATTTGCTTTCTCAGACAGTTCGGTTTAGAGAGAGAGAGAGAGTCTGGTTTAGCATGAAGCTTGGTTTACTGGAGGGTCAGTTTTAGGAGAACTGACTGGTAGCTAAAGCATTAAGATCGCCAGACACATGAGCCACTGGTGCACATCAGCTGCCACTTGTGCACTTTGCTTCATAGAGATTGGTTTCCTGTGTGGCAAAATTTTGTGCTCCACATGTGTAGCATTTTTGTTGCGTATGTGGTGAGGCCAATTTTAGGGGTGGCTTAAGCCTTTTAAGCCCCCATTAAATCAGCCACTGCACATGGATGTCTGAAACTAAATCTCGAGTGGTTTAACAGGATTAATGGATTCGTAAATACAGTGAAACTTGTCTGAGTCAAATTCAAAATGCTACTGAAAAATACTTAATTAGAAAAAAAATTTGACTTAGGCATTATTAATTCATGGAAAACTCATCTTGATTCGACATAGACAAAATCGACTTAGGCAAGTTTAAATGTGTACATTATATTGTGGTTGTATAGGGACAAGGACCCCAATATGTAAGCCAGGGCATGTTATTTCAATTAAGTTTTTTTTTTTGCTTGTCAGTCAAATCGGGGCTTAAGTCCCTTAAATCAGGATCCTGGATCCACTCTTGGCATGACCTAGCTGCCTTCAATCAGCTTCAATATTCTTACTGTCTAATGGAAGATTCTTGCCACCAACCAGATTTCTTAGCATGCTGCATTAGTAACTGGTCACCAACTATGCAACATATGCAAGTATGTAGTATCCGTCATTAGCAGAGGAATTTATAATCATATTTAACTAATGGCATTGCCTGTCTTGACGAAAACTGGCCATGTGAATGTGATGAAAAAAATTTTCTTGCACATCAAAGTTAGTCAAATACTCCATATAGTCAATTTTTGTCACTTAACATACAGTAATGATTTTAGGCTGTGTTTCCGAAGGATTTTCAGATTATCCGATAAAATATCATCAAATCAAATCAGTTAAATTTTGGTGATTTTTTGGCGATTTCTTCTTTCCTTTTGTAGTACACTAGTGGCACCGCGGTGAAATCCTCGCAAAAACAAGATCAAGGTTGAATCCGTGTCAAAGGTAAAAAAATATTGCATTTTGGTCAATTATCGGATAATTATCGGAACAGAATCTGATAATTATCGGATAATTTTATTATGTCAGAATAGGTTAAACACCCGTTTCTGCAGCACTTTTATTGGATGATTTTTATAGCCATAATTTATCGGACAATTTTTTCCTGCGGAAACGGCCTTAAGCTAAAAAAACAACCAAAATAAATATTAAATAATAATATTTCTTAAATGTTCTTTATTTACAAATGCATGCATTAAATACAGAATTTAAAATACTGTACATTATAATTAAACTGTAGTATAAACACTTTCAATTGCCAGGAAATGTTCTATTTTTCATGAATCAAAAAACAGGAAAGAGAATAATGTTGCCAGCCTATTTGTTATTTTTTAATTTTTTTTGAAGTTTATTTTTATTTTGAAATAATCATTTACAAAAGTGCTTCTTTTATTAGCTGTTTCTTTTCTGGTGTCAATTGTCTTGGGAATTCAATGTCAAACTGTATTATAAGATTGCCTTTCTTTTTCTGTTCTGTTGATATTGGCATTCCTTCGCCGGGAACCACCTTTTCATAGCCAGGACTGAAAAAGAAGAAAAATTATTTGGTTAATAATTTATTGGGCACATGGCTAAGTAGTACCTGTACTAATAGCACATTATTACTGACTGAATATTTTTTCTTTTATAGACAAATTGTTACTACAGTTGACCTTCTCTTTTACACACCCCTTGGGCTGGAAGGTGTTTGTAAATGAGAAAGTTCGTAAATGAGAATGTTCATGAAAATTGATCAAATAAGGCCTCCAAAACTCTTTTTTAAATGAACTAGGAGAAAAATATACAAAACAATGAAATA
This sequence comes from Nesometra sesokonis, assembly GCA_025631205.1. Lineage (NCBI taxonomy): Eukaryota > Metazoa > Echinodermata > Crinoidea > Comatulida > Antedonidae > Nesometra > Nesometra sesokonis. Next base: position 4,752 of record JAOTQE010012313.1, on the reverse strand, counting down.
CCATTGACAAATTATCGGAAGATCACATCATTGACTGAGTAGTGTTTGTAAAATAGAAGGTTTGTAAATGAGAAGTTTGTAAATGACATATTCAACCGTATTTGATTATTATTATACTTTCCAAAATTTAAGTTTCTTTCCTAAAGGAGGCCCCCACCCCCACTCTAAATCCGCCCCTAATTGAGATGATGTGTCGTAAAACTACTTGGTATGGGAATAAAATCAATTTTAAGATTTGGCAAAAGGTCTCATGTTGTACACAACCACACAATAAACAAGTATTAAAATGATTAAAATTAAGAGCGGAAATAAATCTAGGAAAATCCACAACCAGTCCTCCCACCACCCCGCACTCAAAATCCGCCCCTAATTGAGATGATGTGTTGTAAAACCACTTGGTATGGGAACAAAATCAATTTTAAAATTTGGCAAAAGGTCTCATTTTGTACACAACCGCACAATAAAAAAGTATCAAATTGATTACAATTAAGAGCGGAAATCAATCTAGAAAAGCACTAGAGATTGAAGAAGTGTTTCAAGATTTACCCGATTATATCATTAATAGGGATATTTAACAGCCTGCCATCTAACGTTGGGATTTCAACACTGCAACCTGTCAATGCTTTCCCCAGCAAAACCTTTGCAGTGAAGATCAGATCGTTTCCATTGCGTTTGAACCTAGGGTGTGCCTTGTCTCGAACAATGAACACGATGTCGGCTGGGATGTTGTTAGGACCTTGGTCACCTTCCTTCGGGAATGTTATCCTCGTTCCCTCCTTCCATCCCTTCTTGACGGTTATTGTTAATATCTTGTCTCGCTCACTAGAGGTGTGCCCATCTTCATTCATTACCTTAATGCAAAAAACAATGACTGTTAAATTTAAATCTCGCCACTAACCATGAGAGGATTTAGGGGTAGTGAGGTGGAGGGGGGTGCGGGCTTAACAGGCATGTTGGAGTAAGAGCAGTCTCTCTGTTCGGGCTTGTGCCTATTGCTTGCTCCTGGCAAGAATTGTATCTTCAAATTTGCCAAATAAATAAATATTATTATAAGCCTACTCAGAATTGACCTGAAAAATGTTGAAATGACAAACTACTAGTAAACATATTTTTAATGTGGTTGTTTGAAAAAAAACTCAGAAGAACGGAGGGGCATATTAGTGGGCACATCCCACATGGTTCATAATGCAACCCCTCACCACGCAGATTTTTTCTCATGTTAAAATCCGCAACAGGACTGTTTTTAAATAGTATCATTTTTTAAGAGTTGTTCTACCAACAACAATGGAGAGAGGGCATGTTTACCTGTGTCAACATTAGATAGAAAAAACAATGAATATTAAATTTAAATCTCACCCCTAATCATGGGAGGATTTAGGGGCGATGGGGGTGCAGGCTGAACAGGCATAAGTCTACCCAGAATTGACCTGAAAAATTTACTTTGAAATAACAAACTACTGATAAACATATTTTTAATGTGGCTATTTAACAAAAACTCAGAAGCACGTAGGGGCATATTATTGGGCACATCCCACAGGGCTCATAATTCAACCCCTTGCCATGCAAGATTTTTTCTCTTGTTGAAATCCACAACAGGACCGTTTTTAAATAGTATCATTTTTGAAGATTTGTTCTACCAACAGAACAATGGAGAGAGGGCATGTCTACCTGTGTCAATATTAGATAGATAGATGGTAGCTCCCCTGTCTTTATCATTATGCTATCAACTAACTTGCCATCCACTTGGTATATAAAAGTTGAAAAATGCATCATGCATCATCTTGGCTTTTGAAGAAGCATTTATTTTCCAATAATTACTATTATGTATTATAATACACATACCCTCCTTGAAATTTTCATCTTCTTTGTACAACCATGATAAACTTCCTCTAATGACAATACAAGATCTCTTTCAATTGACCCATCTTGCTTTTTTCTACCTCTGCCATAGAGACCTCCAAAACCCATGCTGAGATCACCATCTACACCATCAAAAAATTCTATACAAAATAAATAATAATATGGTATGTTAGAAAATATAAGATACCTGTGTTAAAATTTAGAGTTAAATCATTCTAGATATTGTACTGTAATAGGATTTGGTTTCACAAAATGGAATTATTTACAAGTTTTAAATTACTGAGCTTTCACATATCCAGCGTGGATATACTCTATGATGAAGTCAACCAAATGTGACTGCCCTTGATACTCGTGTGTGGTTCTCATCGCAAGCTATTTTGCAATTGATGAACGAACAGACAAGGTAGCAAAGAGCAGATAATACAGAGGAAAAGATCGATCACATTGTACCATGCATGCATGCAATTAAGAGAGCGCACTCTTCCAAGCGCGTATTCTACGGTTTACACAGCCCACCCACAAAGTACGACATTCGACTGTTACCAGAGAGTTATTCCAGTTATTACAAGTGAAGCCCGACCCCATGCATATGGCAAAAAATGGGCCGTAAGGGTTATCCAATGTGCCGTTTCAAAGGTTTCATTCTAAATTACGCAAACATCACATGTGCTCATTTTTGTGCTATTTATATTCTTTGCAGAGAGACACAATAATAATAGGCCTTAATGCACACGATCAATAAAATTTCAACTTACCACTATAGCTAATAACTAGATAGACAAAGACATGAAGTGGAGTTGTTGCCATAAAATGTTTAGGTCTAGGACATATCTCTGTATCTGATACACAATGAAACTGGTTGATTTTTTTCACAAATTTATAATAGCACTGATTCGCTTATTGAGTTATTCATTCGTGATTCTCAATGGATGGTAAATTGATAAGGAACTGTTAGCGATTTTGTCAAGAATGAGAAACTGCGGGGAGTTGAGCATGTGCAGATCGATTTTCATATGGTTAACATTCAGTGAGTGCATCCATTGTTGATGTGAAAGCTCACTATTATGTTACAGTACTTTTATAAAGAAAATTGGTGGATATAAGACTATCTTAATTTTGTATAAAAGATATTAACAAGTTTATTAACAAATTTGGTTATGCTAAACACCACTGGCAAAACCAACAACCACCGCTAGACTAGAGTCCCAAATTTCACCACCGGAAAAAATTTTACTGACATGAAATTGTTTAAGAATTATAAAATATACATTTCATAGCTTAAAGTCCTTGAGCAATTGTTATAGAATCTAGATGAATATTGGGTTACTTGCATGCAATCGGCATCTCATAGTTCAAACCATGTCTATGGACACAAGTAGTCCAACATTCATATAGAATTTTCAAAAATTTCTCAAAAAATTTTAAGCTTTGGAATGTAGATTTTGTTTTATATTGGGAACTGGTGGTCTGTGGTGGTTGTTGGGTGGTTGTCGGTGTTGCCGATGGTGCCTAGTAGGACCAAACAAAACATCAAGATATTTTACCATTGTATGGGTTATCACCACCAAAGAAGTCTTTGAAGACTTTGTTTGCATCTCCATGGAAGGTATATCCTTGAGTAAAAGCTCCTGTCTGTCCACTGCCCTCAGGAACACCAGTCTTCAAACCCTCCTCACCAAATTGGTCATATACGGCTTTCTTCTTACCTACAACAAATAAAAATATGCTGTAACTAGAGCTCCTGTATTAGATGCTATCTCTGAAATGGTTAATGTCCATAGATAAGCTAAGCCTAACTTTAACTTTATCATTATAGATATACTGTAGCATTCATTACCATCTATTCACTGTGATAAAAATACAAATACAATAGTATTAGCATGTCCAAGATCCAAAAATATCTTTAAAAGATTCATGGAAGATTTTGGAAAAATTGTGATCTGGTCACAGCTGGTGAATAATCTCACCATCTGGAGGCTTTTGCTACAAAATGAGACAAAGCAAAACCATCAAGAAAAAACGCTTCTGTTGTTTAATAACTAAACATTGACATTGTCATTCATCAGAGATGTCTGCCAACAATAATTACAATGAGCATTGTTTTAATTGTTTACTCTTTTTGCTTTTTTCTCCTACTTCTTTACACTTGGCAGTGCCAAAATTATGAGCCGGCAGCTGGTATGATCACCAATTATAATGACTTTTACTCTGGCTAAATTTAAAAAGTTTGACTCTATTACAAAGTTAAAAAACACTTCAATCTGTGACAGGTATTTTTAGTTAATAAGTTCAATCCAAACTATCAAATTTATTTGACAAAAAACTTCGATGAAATCCACATATGGTAATGATTTTTCTATGGTCATGGTGTCACATCATCATTACCATATGAGGCATATGTAGGAAAATTGAAAATTGAGTTATTTTTAAAATCATCATAGACTTTTCGCAAGCTTTAAAATGAGGTGTCAATTATCAAAATTGGGCATGTATAACTGAAGTTATTGGACAAAATATACACAAATTTTCTTTGTAGTTGTTTATATTTCCTGTTGTTTATTTGCTTATTTCTCATTAACTTCCTGTGCGACAACTTGGTGGTTTTGCCATGACTGGCCTCATACAGGCATGTGAAATGTGAATTTTTTTTTGTCAAATAAATTTGATAGTCTGGACTGAGTTTAGTTGACAGTCAATTCACCTTGAGTATTAATTTCTTTTTAGGTAGCCCCTACCCCACCCAATGAAAGGTGAATATCTCCACCTGTATTTAAAAATATTTAAAATGGCATCCCTAAAATGGGTTGTATATAAACTACATAATGTGAGTGCTACACCAAGGATATATCACTTTTATCAATATTACAATCAGGGGAAGATTTTGGAGGGTGA
>JAOTQE010012302.1:0-10985 GCA_025631205.1 Nesometra sesokonis | reverse complement strand
GCTTGGAGTATGCATTATACTTTCTTACTTGAAGTTGATTAGTGGACCTTTCAGATGTTGAATCCTGTCACGATGGCGTGTATCTCATTGCTTGGAGTATGCATTTTACTTTCCAGCCCAAATTAAGTTTCTGAGTATTGTACTCTGACTAATTTTCTATTGTTTAAAACAATTATTAAAAAATTAAATATCAATTAAATGTTTATAACTAAATTACAAATTTATTTTAAAATGAAAATTAATCAAAATTGAATATGTTATGTAAAGCTTTGATTAATGTTTAAGTAAATAAATATAAATTTAAATAAATAAAAAAAAAAAAATTAATTGAATGTATCATCAGATTATAAAATAAATTACAAGGTTTGACAGATTAAAAATAAATTAAATGCTGTAAAATAAATCATTTAAAATAAAAATATTAATTGAGGTTACCTCAAGGTAGGCATATGATGCAGAGCGCATTTGCTGGTCCTTTGACATTAAGGTCTACAGTTTCAACATTGCTCTGCACATCTTATTATTCTTTTGGAAAATGTTCTTCATTTGGTTATATCTACTGATTTTTACAACTATATACAAATTATAGTTTTTAAAGTTAAGTGAAGCAAGTGATGATATTTACACTAAGTAATCTGGATTCAAATTAGCACAATGGAGTATGATGCCTAACTCTCAATATTAGTTTATTAACTCCATGATAGGTTTAAATAGTAAATATATTCCATAAATCTCTAATTTACTTCCATACAGTATCTGTAGGCCTGATACTTAAGTTTGGACAATTTAAATAGGACATAAATATTTTAATGACACTTGTATGTTGATAGATGGTTTAATATCTGTAATTTATAACTTGCAGTTAAAAGCTTTTCCTTGCTGATCCAGAAAATTGTGACTTCTTGCAGTTTTAAAAATGATAATTGCACTGAAAATTTCCAACATATGGTGTTTTATTTTAAAATCATAAAATTATTATGGTGATAAACAAAATTGCTTATGTGTATTGCACATTTATGATGATAATGGAATATTCCATATTTCTACATCCCTATTTATGAAAATGGTTTGATCTAATAGCAGTAGGTTTCATTTAACAACCAATGACCATATGTCGTTTCTAAAGATGCAATCTGACCTTAGTAGTATTAGGGTCAGAAATATTATTTATCATGCGTATAACATTGAAAATATTATTGCAATATGAAAATATGATTTTGATTCTGATTGCTAACTACCATGTTTTTTCCCTCAATGAATTTATAATGTTATGTAAATTACACAAATGCTTTTTACTGTGCTAACCTAAATGAATCAAAAATGGTGAAAATTTCTAAATATAATATAAAGCAATTAAGTAGGAGCTGAATTTACATGTTGGCTTTTATGTTGTAAATCATTTTGAATGTTTCAAACTTTATCTAATATTTGTTATATTGCCAATGATTTGGCAATGTTTTTTTGTTAAATACTTTGTAATATTTGTTACCAATAATTGCCAATACTTATGCTTAAATGTATGTTTATATAAACCAAATGTTTATTGTTTTCCATGGAAAAAATCCATACTTGTTATAGTTTTGGTTTTCAATGTATATTATATTTCACTATAAATGTGCTGATTTTGACTGATTCATTTAGGCTAGCACTGTTATTAACGTTAACAGATTCACAAATATATATTTATTATCCCTGATAAAGCATGTCGGGCAGAAATACAACCCACAATATTTTATGATGCCTAACCATGAGTTACCATGGCAATGAACTTTGACACTATACCAATTTCCTTAATCTACCCACAATGCAAGATGACATGGTTTTGTTTTTCATCATGAGTGTAGTGAATATTTTTAGACGTACCGTGCTATGCCATGAAATACTGTAAATTCAAATTTTGACCAGTACTGGATTGATTAACGATGACAACAATGACAATAACAGAAATGTTGCTTGACTATTCAAATTTATGGCCCGACAAAAAAAGACAGATTAAACCAATTTAAAGCACGTTCTCTGACCAATTGCATTACGCACAGTCGTCATATTTGATTGACAGTCTGAGTATTAACTTGTGTTATCTTCTGTGCATGGTTATTATAATGTGTTGCATGATATTATTTATTTTCCGATGCATGCAGGGATTCGGTTTTGTAACTTTCCAAAATAGTTCGGACGCCGAGAGGGCACGAGAGAAATTGAACGGGACAATAGTTGAGGGGCGAAAGATTGAGGTGCATGTCTATTCGTAAGATTTCTTCTTTAATGTGACCTATGACCTATGCTTCTTCTATATTCTATCTCTATCTTTCTGTCTGTATTCTCTATCTTTAGTTCAGTGTGTTCTGTGGTTGGTGTGATGTATTTCAGACCACGCATGCTTGTACATGACTAGTTTTGGAATATGTTGCACTAACCAATTAAACACACATATTACCACTCAACTAGGCCTGCTCGCTGAAATATTTTTTATTCCCTGTAAACAACCCCCCTGAATTAACCTATCATACCATACATACTCAAATTTTCTCCCATTTTTCTGGGTGTCATGAATTTATTTAAATTTTATGAAAATTTGTTGGCATGAACGCTACATTGATTATGAATGCGCATTTTTTGACATTTTGTAGTTGTTTTAGTTAATTATGACCAAATTTTTCATTCATTTTTTTTTTGGTTTGTACATGCCTTCGTTTGAAATGCGCTGATAATATGTTTTTTTTTTCAATTAAAGTGATGAAATTAACCGGTCATTATTTTTGCTACAGAAATTGTTGTAATATCCCACATTGTAAGATACCACTATGCAGAGCCAGGCCTAGTGGGTGAACATTTCAAATCTCTGATTTCCATTACCGAGACCTCCTATGGCTCGTTTATATATCTATATATTTATTTCTGTTTTACCAGAAGATCATTTAAGGAGGGATAAGCAAAGTGGGTTAAGATGTTCACAGAAATTGTCTCCGTTTATCTGCTGAATATAAAACTGGTGAGGGTTGGGTAAGTTAAGATCTAAGATCATCGATTAGAACGAAGCTATGTTCTCAAAAAATAATCGTGAAAATTTAAACCCAAAATACAAGACAATTACTACCCTGCAAATTAATTCACAGTCCAACGCTGATCAGAGATTGAAACAGACCGGTCAAACTATTCACAGTATTTTTGTAGCAGTTTTTTCTGTACTTAGTTACTTCTTAACGTAATGTCATTGTAATAGAGATGTGCAGTTTGCCGCCATGGTGTGCTATGATGTATTAGTGCCCCATGACGTATTAGTGCCTTATGACGTATTAGTGCCCTATTAGTTTCCTGGAATGTTTTGCTCCGGTCTTGAAGTTTTGAATTTTGATGAATTAGCCAGTGTTTTTTGGCAACCACTACAACTCGCTGCACAATCCTGGGTCATGACCTCTGCATCGTGCATGCGAATTGTTTTTTATCCACTCTTGTTTTGTGCGAGCATCTATTATTTTGTTTATTTGATTTAAACAATCAACATTAGTCTATTAATAAAAACTGAATTGATCATAGAAAATTGTTCCATTATAAAGAAAATTGACTGCTTTCAAATAATCGGCGCCTGAACCAAGACACTGTATCAGGAATAAACAGATGGTAAGTTGAATTATATCCAAACACCCCCAGATCAAGAATGGTTCCTTCCAAAGATGCAGACGATCATTTTTATAGTTAAATTATTCTAAGAATATTGCATGTCAGAAATGGACAATGTGGTTGGCAAACATTTTAATTCCTTGATTGTACTTTCCTATCTTTTTTTAATGGCACAAATTTTCCAACTTTATACATATTTTTTTAACAAAATTGTTCCAAATGTTAGTATACTAAAATTCTCCTTCCTTTACAAAAAAATGTGTCATAAATGTTAATATTATTACTTTAAAACATGATTTTTCAAATTCTAAATTTTACCTTGAAAACTAAATATATTATTATTATTATATAATTATTATTATACTTTTCCACATGATTATGTCCATGATGTCAAGCGATTATAAATGATAGAGGGCGCTAGGTACTTGTAGGTTGTTAGAAAGCTAGGCTCAGTCTACATTATAACCACTTTGGACTGTAGGAGAAAGGTAGGGCTACATGGTTTTGTGCGTACATTATTCTTGATGAATTTCTCTTCTTCTATTCTATTTTCAATGTATCTACATTGTCAAGTAGGTTTCTTCTTTTTCTTAAAGTGTAGGTCAAGTAAAAAATGTATTAATAAAAAGTTTGCATCAAAATATCTTAAAATTTGAATTAACATATTTTAATTACATATATATTATAATAATTTACAATTTCAGTATTTAAAACATAACTGTTACCTAAATATATTAAGAAATATATAATATTTTAAAACCTTAGAAAGTACACTTTGATTTTGTATGTATTATATTTGTTTGACGTTTCCTGCTATTCTCATTAAGCACTTTCGAAATATCAGATACTTTGATGCAGACTGTACAAAGCATTTTTATTGTTGTGTTTTTATGGTTCACATTCAATTGAAAAAAAGTCTTGCCTTGATATATTCTTGTTTTCTAATTTTTAACAAAAACTACTAAGTATACTTTTTTATTCAAATTTAAGAAGAAATAAAAAAAAGATGAAGAGTGCCAGTATTAGTCTACTATCAATATATGCCATCTTGATAGAACTTGTGTTGTAACAATAAAACTTTGTTCTTTATTTACAAGTTAACTGTTACATCTAAATTCACTATCTTAAGCTAAATTAACTTAACTATAAAAAGGAATTAAAAGAATTGAAAACTTGATTCTGCAACATATCTGTTGTTGCAGCCTATGGATTTCAGGATCCCAATCGAGAGAGTTGGCAGTTTATCTTGCCAGGTGCTTGTGCCATTGTACATTACTCACATTGCTAGTGTATACACGTGACATGCACAGTGCCTACTGGTAAATTATAACCAGCAATGGACTAGCATCCTATCAAGAGAGAAGTATCCCATCCTCATCTAATTCTACAGAGACTGGGAATAAACTCCAGCACTATGAGCCATAAGTCTCTGAAAACCAGTTAAATTTAACAACTAAAAATAAAATATAGAAACAGATGTTTATATAATGTTTTGACTGAATCTGTTTTTTATGCCAATGATTAAAATTGTTTAGATGCACATTATATTTAAATGAAATTATGGTAATTATAAACAGAAGTGAAAACAGTTCATATATATTTAATACAACTGCAATACCTATATTTTAATTTTATGATTATAACAGGCAAGATTCTTTTGGAAATTGTTTGTGAATCTCTACATGTATAAGTGTTTTTATATGTACATGTTTTTCTGAACAAATTAAAATTAAATAGTAATTTAAAGAATTTTAATTTGAGGGTATTATATTTTAACCAGCCTGTTAGTGGCTATGATTCGTTGTTGGTCTGGATTGAAATAAATAAATTTTAAACCAGTTTTTATAACTTTTTAAAAATTTATATAGTAACATCTTTCAATAAAACTTAACAATTGATACAAGAAATCTTAAAAGTAAATAAATAATTTTAAGACATTTAATTTAAATGAAATTATATTCAAAACCATTTTTATTACAATTAAATGATATTTAAAATATCTTAAAATATAATTATTCATTCTGTAAAGTTTAAAATGTTAATTCCTGGTGTTGAAATATTGAATTTATTTATGTAAACTTATTTAACCAGGATAATGTTTCAGTTGTTAACAGTAATAAAAAATACACATTGTTTTTAAAATCTTGACCAAATGACATGTATCTTATTACAGTATACGAGATACCTTCTTAAAATGTTAGAAATAAATAATTAAGAAAAAATAAAACTTGATAAAGGCTGATTAAAATAAAGATAATGTAATCGATGTTGTATAACATGATGATTACATGTTAATCATCATCATCAATAATCAGATTAATTTTATGATAATGAGAGAAATAAAGACAATGATAATAATGTAACAACGTTTATTATTGTATATTATTGCCTTATGTAAACAATATAAAAAACAAAATTCACTAATTTATTAAACTTAATGATAATTGTTAATTATATATACAAGTAATTTGTATTATGCCAACATATTTTATTACATTGAGGCAGAAGTTTCTAGATAAGCAATAATTTGATTATTTAAATTTTTCAATTATAGATTAGAGATAGAGGTTATTTTTATGTATCCCTCACCATGTTTCATAAGTGAATGAATAGATAAAGTAAATAAATAAAATAAAAATAAATGAGATAATGTTCAGATAACAATTGTAATCTTCATGTGAACTTGTTACCGTTGTTAATCTTTTATTTGTTACATTTTTTACTCTGTTCACATTGTTTTTAATCTTCCTGTTTTGTTTCTTCTTTGTCTTGTAATGCCTTGTTTTGTGTTAACCCTGTGTTGTCTTAAAATTATTTTAACCTTTGACCTTTGATTTTGTTTACAGGTAAACAATGCTACCGCACGAGTAATGACGAATAAAAACAAACCGACACCTAACGGTGAGTCTCTCGCTGGTATGTGAAACATTTCCCTTGTTGTCATAACGACAAGGTTATTTTTTTAATGTAAAACCAGATATGATTGAACATTTGAGGTTGCAGAATTTTGAAATATGTGCCCTTCGGTTATCTTTTTAATTGCTAATTGTCAGACCCAACAAATTCCACTTGCCATTCTAAATGTCCATAGTAAGCCCAAAATGAATTCCACTTGCTATTCAAAATGTTGATTGCCAGACCCAAATAAAGTCGCCTTGCCATTCTAAATGCCCATAGCCAGAACAAAACAAATTCCACTTGCCATTCTAAATGTCCATAGCCAGACCCAAACAAATTCCACTTGCCATTCTAAATGTCCATAGCCAGCCCCAAACAGATTTCACATGCCATTCTAAATGTCCATAGCCAGACCCAAACAAATTCCACTTGCCATTCTAAACGTCCATAGTCAGCCCCAAACAAATTCCACTTGCCATTTTAAATATTGATTGCCAGCCCTAAACAAATTCCACATGACATTCTATATGTTGATTGCCAGCCCCAAACAAATTTCACTTGTCATTCTGAATGCTCATAGCCAGACCCAGATAAATTCTACTTGTCATTCTAAATGTTGATTGCCAGCCCAAAACAAATTCCACTTGCCATTCTAAACATTGATTGCCAGCCCCAAACAAATTCCACTTGCCATTCTATATGTTGATTGCCATCCCCAACAAATTCCACTTGCTTATATACAATGTTTTACCAATATGTGGACAATGACAGGTTTTCTACTGATTTAAGTCGCCTGTCAGACAAAACTTTTCATAATGAGGGCTGTCCAATGTCAATTTTTGATTACCCCAGGATGTCGGGCAAGTGATTCTGCAAGCTCTAACATGTTCACACATAAATTAGAATGGTTAGGATTATCTAGATAGTAAAACACATGATGACTTGTAAAGAATATGCTGATTAACCTTGTTTTGTTTCCAATTGCTAACTGTTAGCTGATCCAGATGGTAGCAGTTAATGTTCTCACACAACCAAAACCATATAGTCTTAGTATTAGAACACATCTAGTTCTATGATAGTAAAGTGATTTTAATCTGATAACAATGCAACAATCACAGTCTTCTCAAATTCCTTATTCACAAACCATAATATGTTTTGTACATATTATAGTTCATTTAAAGTTTCATCCACTTGGAAGATGATAACTATGGAACGCCGTTTACGCAACATTGCCTCGAATGAAAACCTGCTTCAATCGTCGAATGACAACCTGCTTTGAACGACGAAACGTGCTTCGAACAATACAAACTGCTTCGAATGAAAAAACCTGCTTTGAATGACGAAACATGCTTCGAACAATACAAACTGCTTCGAATGAGAAAACCTGCTTTGATTGAGAACATGCTCCGAATGACGAAACGTGCTTCGAACAATATAAACTGCTTCGAATGAGAAAACCTGCTTCGAATGAGAAAACCAGTTTTCAATGAGAAACTGCTTCGAATGACGAAACGTGTTTCGAACAATACAAAATTCTTTGAATAAGAAAACCTGCTTCAAATGAGAAAATCTGATTTCGGAAAATACAAACTGCTTCGAATGAGAAAATCTGAGAAGCAGTTTGTATTGTTCGAAACATGTTTCATCATTCGAAGCAGTTTCTCATTCGAAGCAGGTTCTCAATCGAAGCAGGTTTTCTCATTCGAAGCAGTTTGTATTGTTCAAAGCATGTTTCGTCATTCGAAGCAGATTTTCTCATTCGAAGCAGTTTGTATTATTCGAAGCACGTTTTGTCATTCATAGCAGGTTTTCTCATTCGAAGCAGTTTGTATTGTTCGAAGCAGGTTCTTAATTCGAAGCAGGTTTTCTCATTCGAAGCAGTTTGTATTGTTCGAAGCACGTTTCGTCATTCGAAGCAGGTTCTCAATCGAAGCAGATTTTCTCATTCGAAGCAGTTTGTATTATTCGAAGCATGTTTCGTCGTTCAAAGCAGGTTCTCATTCTCATTCGACGATCGAAGCAGGTTTCATTCGAACCAATTGTTGCATAAACGGCGTTCCATAAACTACAGCATGCTTTCTAAATCTATTGTCATTATGAGGCTTAGAGAGGGGTTCTGTTAGTGAGTTTAAATAAAGAACCATGTTCAAAGCTCATACCTTAGGATTAAAAAGAAAGCATGTTAACCACTCAGCTATAATGCCATCTTTACTCTTTTCCTATAGGTGTATTAAGGGCTCCAGTGATTGCTGCGGGCCGAGGGCGTGCAATCAGAGGTGCTTATACTGCATACAGATTAGCACCACCACCACCAGTACCAGGCTACGCAACTGCTGCAATCTACCCAGAAACGTTTTACACGGCAGCTGCTGCTGACAGGTATCAGGTAAGCCAAGTAAGAAACTTTTACACTTAAAAAATTAAAATAAAAATAAAAATAAAATAAGAATGTATAATGCATACCCAAGAAAGGAAATATTACAAACACTTTATTTTTTCAGTGAGTATGCATAGTGTATCTTGTCTTTCATTGTTTAACTGAGTTCACTTCAAAGTATTTCCATATCAGACATAGAACGCCTCATCTCCCTCCCCTCATAATTGCATTATATTAGAAGATATGGTAGATGTTTGTTTACAATTTAACATCCATTGGTAATATCTTGTATTTTCAACCTACCTTTTTGTCCACTCATTCTTACCATCACTTATCAACTGGCTTCTTATTAATTTATAAATCTACTTTACTTAGTTTATGAAATAAAGAAATATGTATAGATAAATATTTCTCCATGCTTAGTCTTAGTTCTTTGATTAGCATTACTTGAAGTGTTATCAAGAATGATGGGCTATTAATCCAGATGTATGATTCGGCCATAGTTTGATGTGAACCCAGCTAGTATCACACTTCATTTCATTGCAAAGTATAATTATAGTGCTCTCTATGTCCCACTGTCAAAATCCAAACCTTTTGCCCATTTTCTTGGCCAGCGACAGAAAATGTTTAGGTCTGTTAGGGAGTTTTCTTTTTACAATGTATCACTACAGATATGGCGTTTAATTTTATTCCATGCTTGCTCAGAAGACCATAGTGTACCTTATATCTGTTACATACTGCTAGTAAATTGAAAAGATCCCTAGTAATAATAACAGGATGTTATTATGCAGCCTCAACATTCCATTTAAAAAAGTTATTTTTCTTACAATCACCTCAAATATTTTATCTCTGTCAGCCTATAATTTGCTTTGTATTAATCTGTACTGCAATTGTTAAAACTAGTATTATTTATTATCATACTCTATATTTTATAATTGCATAAAAAATTGTGAAGATGAAGAAATTAAAGTAACCTTCTATCTAGAGTGGACAATGTCAAAAGAAAGTCTGAGGCAAAAACATTCTCAAGATGTTCATAGTGATGTAAATATATATTAAATAACTTTAATACTATTTACATCTATAAATATTATTATAATTTCAATGAAAATCTGTTCATTACTTTTAAAACATCCGCAGTAGTAAAGACATTCTCCATGAATTTTTGATATTTGCACTCTCCAAAGAAATGAAAGTTACTTAAAACAAGGAAAAACCACAACAACCATAAATGAAAAGAATGAGTGTGGCATGATAAAATTAGCATGTGTGTTGTGACAATGGGCAGTATATGGTTTGCTAACAAAGTAAAGCAAATAAAAAAGAATGAACACAAAGATGGATGAATTTTGACAAATTTCTCTACTCCATGTCAAATAATTATTTAATGCATTTTGCCTGTGCATGTATACTTCGTAAAATGTTAAATTGTTATATAAATTTATTTAAAAATTAATATTTGTTTCTATTAATTGGTCAAATTCTTTAACTTCTTATCACTATTAATATTATTTATACATAAATAATATCAATAGTGATTAGTAATAAAACATATATTAGTTGTATACTAGTATCATTATATTATATTTGATTTTTATATTGATAATTTAGCTTTACGATTAAGTTAAGATTCAATAACATAATTATATTTAATGAGATGCAATGGTTTTGTACTTGACTAAAATAATTTTTAAATCAAAAGGTGGTTGCAAGCATGAACATGTAGTTTGATAATTTACTAACCTCTCTTACACAAACAAAACTGGACTTATTATTAAAAAGTGTAAAATAGTTAGCGTGCAATGTTAGAAAAACTAGCTTTTCCCTGACCAGGTTCTGGGATTATGCAAATCAGGCAAGCCAGGACAATGACCTGGACATTATGCATATGAGACAAAGGCATAATAATGACCTAAACATTATGCAAATGAGACCAAACCAGTAGAATGACCTTGGAATTATGCAGATGAGGAGGAAACTTTGTGGAAATAAAATGTAATGACTACATATGACTAGTCTTGGTTCAAGACGGTGATTCGGTTTAATTCGTGAAAGACGATTAAAAGGCACCCATTGTGTTCCATAGCAG
>JAOTQE010012291.1:0-10985 GCA_025631205.1 Nesometra sesokonis | reverse complement strand
ATGGAATGCTAAAAAATGTTTGACATACATGTTACACCCGTTATCCAAAAAATACAAATGTATGAGAAAACAAAATTTCCCGTCTTTCTGTATATTTTAATTTAACCACCAATATGGAATGTAAAAAGGAAAAAAAAAACTAGAATGTTCTGTAGATCTTTAGTAAAATATATTAAGTTTAAAATTTAAATATCGCAGATGTCACAATTTTTTAGGTAAAAAATGACCAAAAAATAACGTAAAATTGCGCATAAAAATTTCTTCTAATATGTTTACTCATATAATGGACTATTATAAATGACAAAACAAAGAATTGTACCCATTATATTTTTGTTTTTATCAGTTTAAAAGTCCTATATTGTGCATGTTAATTTACTGTGAAATTACCCATATGCAGTATATGACATAATTCTCTTTATTAAATGTAAAGCAAACAGTGATTGATCATATACCAAATACAATATGCAAAGGCTGCATCTGCGCCAAAGTGTAACACCAATTGATACAAACACTGTGCATGCCCAATTGAATGTTTCCCAACTCTAACCCAATTCTAATACCATGCGCACAGTATGTATTTTGTTTGCATTGGAGGTTACGCCTAAGCGTACATGCAGCCACTTTGATTCATTTAAGTACAGTAATAGTGAAATACAAAAGACATTAATATGGCATTCATGTATAAAATAGAAACCAGTAATAACATTAGCCTCATTTATCATTTAATAGGATGATTAATGATTAATAAATTGATGTATTAATTGAACAATCAAATTAGCAATTTATGTTCATCGGAGTACAATTAGATAAACCTTGGATATTCTTAATAATATTGTATTGATTAAAATGGTTATACATTCACAGGTGTATACAGGTGAATTCTACTTTAGCACATTCAATCCACTTAAGACACATAAAGACTCACAGTTTCCTTATTGAATAAGCATTTATCCTAAAGAATTGGAAGAACGTTACAAGATTCTATTAACTGTATACTTAGATGTTCACTAATTTTGGTAATATGTGAATGCACAATATTACATTAATGAAGACATATTAATGCATGAGATAAAGAACATGATGATTCTTAGTACATGCAAATCGGTTGTATCTCATCACATTGTAAATTGTCATTTGTAGGTTCATCCCTAGGCTATTGTCATTTATTTACTTCGGTATATTCAGACTCAACGATTAAGCAGAACATAACATACACGGTGTACAATTAGTTGTGTTTAACTAGCCAATGAGTAGCGTAAGTCACTAATCCAGAGCATAACGTGTGCTTCCTGCAAACCCCAGATTAGCGTAACTTACGGAGCTACGTTTCATACACTTGAATAATTTTGACCTTGTGTTGCACGTTGACCAATCAATCGTGGATGACTGGTCATAGGAAAAGTCGCTGGCGACAATTTCAAAATGCTTATGACTTGCGCTATGCCTTGTCCTGGTCATCGTCTGACTAGAATAGAAACAGAAAACTGTCATCGCGTCTGGAAACCACACACACACACACACAAGGAGCAATGGTTTACATATACATGTAATATTTATCCTCCTATAAATTTGACAAATTTGTATCAGTTTTATCGTTTTTAAAAGTTGACTAAAGACTTTATTATTTGGCGAAAAAAACCAGCCATGTTTCACCAGTCTGGCGAAGGAAAATTTGACTTTAGCTTTAGCATAGCAATTTTAACCAAAACTCATAAATCTCTCAATTAACAGGAGGTCAGCTTCCCTTTCAGGGGAGACTACTAAGGAAATGGTCAGAAATGCCCTACCAGTACATTTTGAAATACAGCCAGTAGTACTAGACCTTAAGACTATTAAAACTGAAATCATAAAAAACAATTGCTTGTTGACTGTAGGTATCAATTAAATCAACAAATATACTACCTTAGAACTAGGTAGTTCTCTGTGATTCTAGGTAGATCTTCCTAGTAATTTAACATGGTAGACCTACCTAGTTGGAGGGTGATATTTTTTTTCAAAGTGCAGGTTATTAAGTTGTCTGTAGAACTCAAGTTGTTAATTTATTGTAGCTTAATGCTAATTTTTTGTTACATCATGATACTGAGCAAGTGATTCTATGAGACCTTTTCACTTCATAATTCACATAAATGTTATGTTAATCATGTAAATATAATTTTGTTTTGCCCAGCTATGATGTGTTTTTTCAAGTTTCTCAATTGTACTGAGTATTTGGTACATGTACTCGCCAGGGTTGGGCAAAACAACTTATATCTAGTTTTCTCCCTGATACAAAAACCATTAGGTCTATTACATATCAATTATGTCTTTTCATTTTAAATTTTACTCCTAAATTAAATTATCCGCTGTATTAATCACATATCTGATATTTCCTACCTTTAATGACAAGTTTCTTCTATTATTATCTGCATTGTTACATATCCCAATCTTCATTATCTTCATTATTGGTACCAATTTAAATTTCCCGCCTGTGTAAAAATAAGTCTTGTCTGTATTTTTCACTTAAATGTGATTTTAACTTATTTTTACCTACCTGTATTATAATTTCCCACTCTTTTGGAGTAAAACTAAGTGTTATGTGACTAGTTATCAATACGACTTCTATGTACTTTTAATTTTTATTTTGAATTAATGTATGTGCTTTTGTCATGAAAATAATGCATAGTAATTATATAAAGGGGGCTATAGCTTAAAGTTGACCATTTTTGGTCAACTTATTTAGCTTCCTCCTTTGTATACTTGTTTGTTACATTGGAAATAAATGAATTGAACTGAAGAACTGACAAGACGTACATGAAATGTATAATCACATTACAAACATTATGACACTTTACTGTAATGCTTACATGCAAATTGGCTGTGTCACATAAATGACATTGTAGATAAATGCAATGGCATTTGTTTAGTCATAAATATAAGGCACGTTTAGATAAGATCAAATAAATATTACTCTATAATCTGGCTGATCAAACAGGGAAAAATCATTTGAAATACAAAATCAAATAAGATAATAACTGCTTATAGTATACAAATAATAATAATTGTTTAAAGTATGATGGTACAGAATACTTAATGAGATAAAAGATGAGAACATCCTATATTTTTACATTATCTACTGTACATATAAAAAATATATTCTTTTTTTTTCAGAAAACATATAGATGTACTGTTTATCATCCGGCATAATTCATTTCACTTTACAGATCTGGGCTAGCCTATATCGCAGTACTAGCTAGGCTTTAGACTCGATGAAACCAATAAACACATGCACACCTAGTTGCCACACCATTCATTTGCTTTGTATCACTGCGATCTATATGACAGGTGGCTAGCCTATGTTACGGCACAAATTGTCGTCAGTGGCCACAAATTGTGTATAGGCATGCCTACACAATTTGTCGCCACCGAAAGACAACAAATTGTGCCGGCGACAGTTTGTTCCAACAGGTCCTGCACAAATTGTAGCCGGCGACAGTTTGTGCAGGGTAACAATTTGTGCCGTAACAAGCCTATCTCATTGTACCACACTTTTTCACTATACATTTTTCTTCCCTTTTAAATATAGTATTTTGTCATTGTACATTAGTAATTTAAATATGTTTGCCTGTGAGCACAGTCGGCTCACAATCACTTAAGTTGAGTTTTCCTCTTGAGGATAGACTTTTCAATAGCCTCTCGATGCAGCTTGTATATAAGTCCGTATAAGTTGCCGCTTCCAAGCAGGTCGTGGAGAAGCTGTTACTTATTTGGTGTTAAAGTAAATAAATCAGATTCAAGCATTATAATGTTTACAAACCAATTGAGGCTGAGACGTAAATTGATTTCCAGTACACTGCGAGCAGGAATTTGTTGATTTGTTTCTCTCACTCACAACCGAGTGCTTCAACCACTCAAGATCAAGACATACTGTGCATGAAAATTAAAGGCTTTTAACCTGAATAATGTAATGTCAGGGATATAATTATGCAGGGCGGAGGTGGGCGGCCCCGCCCACCATAAAGCTTATTTTAAGACCTTCCACCCAGCCTAAATTCAACCTGCCACCCACCCTAAGCCTCTGAGTAGGGTAAAAATACTGTTTTTAGTCATCATGCCACCCACCCTTACATTGTTGCTGGCCCACCATTGGATTTTTCTAGCTACATCCCTGTAATGTAGTTTACTGTAGTTGGATTTCTGTTTGACATTTACCACTATAATGAACTGATTATGAACTCAATTTTGCAAACAACAAATCTACCAGAAATAATTTTTTTATGAGATGAGTATTGTGCTTGATTTAGTTTTCGTATGTTTTCAATACAACTTTTAATCAAGTGGAATGACTTGTGTACTAGTATGGAATGTAGAATTTAATATCCAAACAGGCAATTTCAAATTTTAATAAATTAATACCGTAGGTCCTCGGGTATAATCCCACCCCCTTGTAAGTGAAATCGGGCCGAAATTGAGGGTGGGGGGTGGGACTTTACCGGGGATCCTCTACATGAACTCTAAATTACAGTCATTTTGCAAAGTGACATGTGTATTTGAAAAAATGTTTCCCTACGATTATAGCCTCTAAAACTATATTTCGGGGAAGAAATTAGACTTTAATGAAGATTCAAAACATCCTTATACTTCAGTAGGGCTAGGCTCTATCATTGCTTACCTTATGTTTTTAGCCTAGGCCTAGCCATTGCCTAAAGCATTTATGTCTAATCTAGGTCTACACTTACGGCAAGTATTTATACGGTACACAAGGCTTAGGGCCTACACAGTACCGATACTGTATGCAACATCTCCACTTTGCAAAATTTTAGTCAACCGACTTCCGTCGCTATAACATGAACAGACAGAGCATGCAGAGAACAGAGAGAGTAGAAGCGGAACCGACTGCCGTCTCCATAATAGCATGTTGTAACTCCATGAAAAAACAGAGAAGCACATGTGTGCCTCTGACGTCACCACTACTGTGATGTCACGTCGTACACATCACAAAAACATTTACCGTTGAGAGCCTTGTTTATTTATGACGAAAGTACAAGAATAAACATGGCTTTCGCGCACAACAGAAGTCAGTTATTTTTTTACAACGAGGTGCATTTTATTCGGATTTAAAGCCAATCAATTTTCACGTAAATATTGCTTAGAGTGCCTGTCATATTTCTTAATTTTTGGTCAAAAACAAGACATTGAACTCATCCTCGGCTAGGCCAACTAAGTTATAGGCTGGCCTATTGAAGTAAGTAATACACTGGGACTTTGCCTGGGGAAACTCTGGTACTCAACGGTGATCATAAAGTCTGGGATGGGATAATACACGAGGTGGGATTATACCCGAGGAACTACGGTAGTAGTTGGTCATGTTTTCTATTTCAAATCTCATACAGTACAATTTCTCTTTTAAAAACATGACGACAGTTCCCATTTGATTATTCTCACTTGGCAAGCAATGACTAGGCCTAGGCAGTTATTTTTTTTGTACCTGAGCGATTTGAACGAGGTCACACTAATAATCTATATTTTTATGTTGCTGCTAAAAATTGCACCACTATAATCAGTTATTTACCGTTCCAATCTTCAATCCATGTTTTTAATCTGTTTTTTTATTGGTTTTTTCTTTCAAACTGGCCCCATTTTACTTCCAGGAAATAATCGATTTTCACTGAACACTGATTTTCCATCGATTTTTTTTTCTCTCTACTAGAAATAGGCACTAAGCTTTAGTTCACGTTACCCGAAATTTTATGTTGTCTTCAACAAATGACAATCAAAAATTATCTTTCCATAATTGTTCAGTATATCATCTGTTTCAATGTCTATAAACTGACTGAGCTATTTATATTCTTGTTCTACCTAACAAATAAAAATAAAACAAACAAAACAAAGCAATACATTATTAATTATAAACAAATCAAAAACAGGCAAAAACTAATCTGTTTTTACAATAAAACTTCCATCACCTATTTTGATTTTGACCTTCCAATCAGTAGGTATTAATTTATTTTACTATAATGATGGACATAATTAACAGTCTTCATGTTGTTGTTGTGAGTAGTGTTTTAATATAATTAATGTTCTTTTTCAATAACAATGTATATCCTATAACCTCACATTTGTTATGGTAGATGAGAATGGTACTAAATATTGTTACATCATTGTGTGCATTATAATACTGTAGTACATTTCATTACCAGTCGTTAGCTAATAACTTAAGTCAACTGATCTCCTTGAGATTCATCGTCTTCCTGTCTCTTCATAACTATCATACTAAGTATCATTACAATGGAGTATATCTTTTCTCATTTTAATCTATACTCTATTCATGCATAGATGAGTGTGTACATGATTAAATAGCATGTCTATAATTTAGTCTGTCAGCACAATAATTGAAGTATATTACCGGAACATATTTTAAAAATTACTTGACACTTGAATTAAAATGACAGAAAATGTAACAATATAGAACAACTCAATTAAAGACCTGCTAAGGTTGTTCATGCCTGAATGATCATGATGATATCATATGTCTAAATATGGGTAATTGAATCTTTACTTTGTCATTAATTTAACTGAAGAAATGTATAGTATATTTACAGGGTCGGATGCAGACCTTTCGAAAAGGTGGGGGGGTGCTGAAAGGGGGAGGTAGAGAGTCAAAGTTTTAGGGAGTACGGGGAAATGCTCTCCTGGGAAATTTTTGTCTTTAGATGTACTGAAATGGCCTCAGGGCCGTGATAAGGCAATTCTTGCTGAAAGTTTTATAGACAATAATAATAATATTGACATATTTTTCTTTTCGAAAGGGGGGCCGCCCCTCCCCTGGCTAATGCTAACCGAACAAGTTGCCAAGACTCCAGTAAACAAATTAAGAGCTTTGAATAGACTTAGCCCTAGCAAGGAGGATAAAACAGATCACTTCTACGGATGGATGTCTTCTCGTGAAGCCGAAATTCTATATTGTCCAGACCCAGGTTCCATTTACGAATTTCCTATGTAGCAATACTGTAGTACAATTAATTACAGCTAATTTTTTTTTTTTTGAAATTTGAGGGCAACTAAAAAACTGAGGGTAACCAAGTTTTAAACATTGGTTGCCCATATGACAACCAAATATTTCAAAATTTTACACGGCCTGCCTGTCTGACAACAAGTTACATGGTTGCCCGATGACAATTTTTGAATGCCTAGGGACAAATGATTCTGCATGCCTTTGGTAACCCAGGGGCGCAGCCAGAGGTGGTGTCAGGACCCCCCTAAAATTGTGAGAAAAAAATTTTTTTTAGTAAAAAAGTTATAATGTGAATAGCATGAATTGTAAATCAGCCATCGGTAATAATGCAGACCAAAACTCAACTTCGCATAACCTATTTCAATAAAAAAAAACCCGAAAAAATGATGTTTTTTTTTTTTTTGCTCATCAAAACAAAACCGGCAACCACGCCCAACCCGGGACCCCCCGAGTTGGGACCGTGTGTCGGGCAAATCCTGGCGCCACCACTGCTGACCCCCCCTTTCATTCCATCCTGGCTGCGCCCCTGTAACCATTTCGCTACATTCCCCCTGGTACTCCCGGGGGAATAAAAAATACTTAGGAAATATTTTACTACACTACACAAACCCTCCATATCTGATATGAAGTTGAAGATATTTACAATTTCTTTTAAAAAAATTAACCTATTCTCCACCTGCCCTCTATATGTTTTCTGTCTGTCAGCTTGGGAATTCCATGGTTTTAAAGATTCTGATAGCAAATAATGATTTGTGTCTATTTTTTTTTTATAAAGTCATGAAAATCAAATATTTTCATGTATATATATTTCCACAGTAGACAATTAACTAAACTGGAAATCTAATACCAATAGGTTACAAAAAGGCTTGCAAGGGCTATACATGAATTTTAGTTTGATACAAAAATGGTTGAACTGTACTACCAAACAATGATTTTTAGTGCAATCACCTTTTTTCAATCACCTCACTGTATCGTATGGCAAGGATGTATAACTTGTAATGATAAATACCTTCTTAACAAAATTAGTAGTAAAGCAAGTCATTGGTTGGTTCAGATTTTTTAGATCTAATTCCAAGTTTCCCCTTTCTCCTCCATCTCAGATCTGTTAATTAGTCCTATTGCCTATTTTAAATTGTACATATAATTACTGTATTTGTATTTTACTTGTCTTTTTAATTTGTACGTTTTTTTAACTATAAAGTGTAAAAACGAAACTTTTTCAATTGTTTTAATCAGAATTAAATGCATGCTGTCGATAAAGCAACGCTATATATATCAAACTTTATATAAAATTATTCAATTTACGTATCTTCATAATTATGCAGTGTAAAAAAGCAGATGTCGCAAAATGTTTCATATCGGGAAATCAGGAAAATTTAGGGCGGCGAAAATTTAGGGCTTTACAGTATCCTAAAGACCCGGTCACACCGCTGGAACTTTGTTGGAGCGTTCCTTGGATGGTAGCGAGATGATTTTTTTTTTCACCGCTCCATGAACGCTCCAGCAAAGTTCTGACGGTGTGACTGGGTCTTAAAGACCCAGTCGGGCCCAGTCACACCCCCAGAACTTTGCAGAAGTTTTCCCCGAACTGTGAAAAAAATTCATCTCTCTACTGTTCAGCGAACGCTCCAACAAAGTTCGGACGGTGTGACCGAGCCTTTAAAAGTGTTGTGTAGTAAAAGGGTTACCCTTTATTATTAATAATTTTTTTGTGAATTTTTGGTCAATTGTAAATGGCAATATCTTTAAGAGATTTTCTTAGTCTTTCTCTTATATTTCTTAATTTTTAATTAATATATTATAATTCCGTTAAAGGTGAGAGTGGAGCTGGAAAGACAGAAGCCTCAAAGGTTATAATGAGATATATGGCTGCTATTACACATGCAAGCGGACAGCATGAAATAAACAGGTAATAAAAACACTAATAATCCCAACATGTTATGATAACCATGGAGTTTTATGTATTAGACTATTAGTGTGTATTGCAATGCTAATAGTCAGCTGGCAAAAGGACTTTAAACTATAGCCACAGTGTATACAGATTGGTTAACTTGGTACATTTATTAATTCGAGGAGCAATGTGCATTCGTCTAGTCAGCCTTTGTGGTGGACAAAAAGAGTCTATTTTTGCTAGCAGGGACATGAAGAGATCAATTGGAATATAAGACAGCTCTCTCAGAATCAAAACCATTTTAGTTTCTCCTTGTTTTAAATTTTATTTTCATTTTTGTAACAAAATTGTCAATAGATTTTTACATGAAAGAATGTTTTTGGAATTTCTATATGAGTTTGCCAGTCAGGATGGACTCTTCATTTTAGTTGCCCAAACTAAATTTCTGGTAGCCATAGGGCAATGGCCAACCGATTCTAAGCCCTACGGGGAACTTTTGTATATTGTGGCAAAATATGTAATGTAATTTAGATATACACACTTCATTTTTTAACCTTGTCTTTATATTTTACTCTCAAACAACCCCAAATAAGGGTTTCACAACTTTCTGTAACCCACAAAGAGACAACAGCCTGAGTATTGGAGCAACATCATATTTTAATTTAGAAACAAAACAAAAAAAATTGTATCCTGTAATAAGTTTTGAAATTACAATTTTATCACTGCTTTTACATTCATCAAGATTTCTGATGATCACATAATTTATGTCGAAATATTGAATCCTGTCATAATGGCGTGTATCTCCATACATACTTGGAGTATTCATGTATTATGTTCTTACTTGAAGTACAGTACAGTACTATATTTTCTATTATTAGCCTTCATGTGAATCCTTTGCATAGATGCACATTTTACATCCAACATAAACGCCTTTTCCAAATAAAATGTCCCCCTCGAATAAATGCACCCTCTAGAATCTTAAAATCAAGCAACGCCCTAAGCATTTATTCAATTAAGTGTGACAAGTACTATTTTAATTCTCACGTCTTGTGACTGTAAAAAGCTGTAGGCATTAACATTTGTAGCATTCATTATTGTTCATTTGTAGAAGAAAAGATGTATGGTATTACAAAATATCTAAACTACAATTTCATGCATGATTGAAAAAAGACAAGTGTGAAATGGCATTGTAAATATTATTGTCATGAATTCTGTTAGCTTTTCAATTAGTTTTTACCAAATTTGGACAAAAATAATGACAGGTTAATATCCTTATGACTACCAGAATTTTTTAAGGCATTCTATTTTATTTTATATTAATTACAGTCTAAATAATATTGCTCATATTCAGATGGTTTCCTATTTAAATGAAGAATGTAATTTTGTAGGATGGGCCTTTATTCGTAAATTGTAGGTCTCAACTTTTGCATGTACTCCTGAAAACTTACTTGGCATCGCTATGTTTGTCTGATTTAAGAGTAGAATGGGTTTTCATTTATGAATGGGGCAAGGCACGGCAAAACCACCAAGTTGTCACAAAAAATTTAAAATGGAGTTAATACTGGAATTCTATTAAACTTGTTTTAAGCTTCAAAATAGACAAAAATTTTCTTTGTATTTGTTTATATTTTCTGTTGTTTATTTGCATATTTTTTTAATAACTTCCTGTGTAGCAACATGGTGGTTTTGCCATGCCTTGCCCCAAATGTTATTTCATTGTTAATTTTTGTTTGTAAAGTTATTTGGCATACACTAGGTCTGTCAACTATTGAAATGTTAGAATTGTATTGTTAGAATATATTGTCAGCCTGTTTGACAATCGTTGTGTTTGATTTATAGTTTGTGTTTCAGCCACTCCTTCGATGAAATATGTACCATTGTGTATTTATGCTGTAATGTGGAAATACTGTAGCTTGGTGGTTAACATGCTTGCCTTCCAATCCCGAGGTCCTGTGTTCGAACCTGGCTGAACATCATGTTCTCTCTGACAATCTAGCAAACGCCACTCACTGAGCCTTCTATAGTGACTTAAGCCTCTTTTCCTGTCGATCGTTATTCCAAAATCGCCGTTTTGAAACGGCGTTTTGGATCGTTATAAAAAAG
>JAOTQE010012280.1:0-10985 GCA_025631205.1 Nesometra sesokonis | reverse complement strand
TTTTTCTTCTTTGCACACGGAATGGATTGCGTGTTTTGGAACCGTTTTTTTGATCGGAATAAAAACGGTTTTTTTTAAGTGTTGCCATTTCTGCTAGTAAAAATAAAAACGTTTTTAAAAAACCATTTTAAAAAACGGTTTTTCTTACGAGCAGAAACAGCCCCATAGAAATATAAGTAAACAAACCACTTGACATAGAAGTGTCCAGAGAGATGTAAACCATCTCCTTGATGTGTTTAACCTCTTCTCAAAGGTCAGCTGCGCAATCAGGTTGCACCCAGTGCTATAAAGGTCATTTGCTTAAATTTACTGCCTGAAAGGGGATTTCCCATTGTAGATTTATTTCATTAGCTAGGAAACTACTTGAAAATTATAAGTTTCATTTAAAAGCTTTGCAGTTAATGTATTGCTGTTTATATTGTACATTTAAGTAAATTTATAATAGCTCTCCTCGAATACTCGGGGAGAGCGATTTAAAGTAATCCTAGGAGAGCAAATCACGACTCTCCTGGAATTTACAAACTTTATGCACTGTACTGCAAAGGGTTCATTACAATGGCCCAGTATGCAACTATTACTCATAGCTAGTGATTAAGCTGGTTATACTGTAGTGTCAGGCACCAAAATCTTAATCGTGGAAACAATGTTATTGGTAGGGTAATGTAGTTTAATTTATATCTTACCTTTGGAAGTCTTCTTCACCAAGAGACAAGTTATAAAGAAAGAATGGATCATTGTCATCTGTCAATCTCACCTTCAGGTCCTAATGAAGATAAAAAACAGTAGATGTAATATATAATTAATTGTTTCTAATAGAAAGTGCAATTCTGCTAGTGTTACATCCTTCAGAAATTTATAGTTTTTTTCAATAAAAATTGGACAGCAGATTGCCTAATAAATGTTCTCTGCTTTTAAGGAGTTATCACTAAAATCATTTAATTGTGTTACTCCTTAAAGCCATATGTAAGCCTATGTTTTCAGACTATGAATAACCGTGGCTTTGTCTTTTTTGCTAGCCCATTCAAATTCAGGCCCCAGAGCCAGAACCACCAACTTTTAGCACAATAGCATACTTACCTTTTTATGCATAGGTGATGTTACTGTACAGATTTCAACAGTTATTTTTATATGTTGTCTCCTATAAAGGAAAAATCATAGTAAAAATATTTTTCATTGCCAATTGTAATTCAAAATATTATATTCACAGTTGTTTTTTTTTATTATAATATTATTATATATGACATGATAATGAATTTCTAAGTTTCTTGTTTTTCAAAATCTGAGAATGTTAACTTTCTTTTTTAAATTTAAGATTTTTTTAAGGCACTAATTGCATGTCATAGTTAAATTAACATGCACAAGTTAGTAAAAAATGCTTGTGATTCTGTGGATTTTTAATAAATTTAAAATAAATTAATATCTAAGACATTTCATTTATTTATTTGACGAACATTAAAACAATAGAACAGTTAAAAGAAAAACCAAAGCAACAAAAGTCACTATAAATTATCATTAATCAAAAAACCTGTGGTGTTTAGTAAAGCAGTAAAAACAAAGATCTTATAATGTAAAGATAGCACGCTGGCCAATTTTTGCATGGAATTTCTGTAATGATAGTGTACACCACCTAAGTTCAATTCTACTCCTTATTTTGTAGGGGGTGCTATAAAATGTTTGTTTTATTCTCATTTTTATAATGGTTTATATTTATTTTAAATAATTATTATTTGGATTATTATTTGGATCAGTATCACTCCAAAGGAGTGATACTGAATTTTATATAGATATTAATATTATATCATTAATATTTAAATAAATGCATCTATGTTATCAAATCAAATCAATTTTATTTGCAATATTTTCTACCTGCGCGTGAACTGCGCGTTTGTTACTCCTTTATTTTGTAGCGGGCGCAATTCCATGGCATTACGCACTGGAATAGGCCAGCACGCTATCTTTACATTGTAAGATCTTTGAGTAAAAATATAAATGGTTGCGTTGAGTGAAGTGCCCTGATATGTCTTGGGGAGGGGAATTACAATTCAGTGGATTTACAATACGGTGCGCCAACTATCGGTTGTCGTGGACACGACAACTTGGACGGTAAACATGAAAAGTACAATACGATAGGTAGCTCAGCCTTTCGTCTTTGTTGACCTTTTCCCATAAGGCACTGCGGATTTCGGCCTGTCCACTGCAGCTGATAGGTAGCGCACCATATTGCGAATCTACCGAATTGGAAGTGCAAACAAACCTGTCCTCTCTATCTGCAGATTTCATTTGAACAAGCAAAACTTTACTATATAAATTTTCCATTTTGATCTATGATATCAGTATCTGTAAAATAAAAGGCAAATTAAAATATTATTCTTCTTCTTAAATACCATACATGATGCACGGTTCGGTTGTTAAGACCTTAGAACATTGGCAATCTCTTGCTAAGTTTATAATTTTGCTAGTAGATTACACAAATTTTTAATATGGTCAAAAACACTTTAGTCGTTGCCTTCCTCTTGCCCTTTTCCCCTCAACTTTTTCTTGTAAAACTAATAGTTCTACTATTCTTTGTGGATAATATAGCTGAGAAAACATAATTGTCGTTGTGTACTTAATGAGAGCCATTCTCCTTATGACTTCTGCATTAGTTACATGATCTAGGTATTCTTCGCAGAAACCAGATCTTCACTGCTTCAATGTACTTCTGACATTGGTGTCCACCCTGCATCCTTAATAAAGTTAAATTAGACTCCTCAAGTGTTATATTACATGTTGTAATTTGAAAAATGTAAATTTAAGTGAATACATCACAATACAGGGGCGGATCCAGGAAAAGAGAGGGTGCTCTTCCCCAGATCCATCCAGTGGGTACGGTTCCCAGTTTTGATTTTGATGACAAGCAAAAAAAAAAATATTTTATTTCCCCATTTTGCATGTTTTGGTGCCCTGTCTATGTTATGCATGGTCCATTTGCATGTCTATTTTTTCTTATTTTTAGGGTCAATTTTTGATCCGCCGCTACTAATAATAAGAGGGTGCAACTAGGCTAGGCCTACGTTTGGCGATAATAGCAATGGGGTAGGCCTAGGCCCTACCTACCTACCTACCTTGATTTTGAGACGTATAAAGCCCTAGGCTTGTGTGTCCATCTTTAAGTAGCTATTCTCAAATCTCTCATATATAAGGGGCAAACTTCAGCGGGTGACAACGCCAGTGTTCCTCCAGTCGGGATTTAAAAGTGTTTAATGTATCAGATTCAATAAGTTTTGCGGGCAGGTTGTTCCAAAGGTTTACAATAAAAAGGCCCTAAGGAAGGTAGCACAACAAAGTTTGCAGTACTAGATACATTAATACTTAATAGGGCCTACTCTACATAGAAAAAACACAGATACAGCATCGGTCAAGACCTTACACCATACGTTGTGAGGGCGAAACGACTCTGTACTAATGGATCAGTGCTCCGCCAGTTGCCTCACGGGACGGGCCCTCCTAGCCTAGGCCTACTAGCCTAGGCTAATTAGGTAGCCGAAGTCTAGCCTAGGCAACCATCGTTACTTATTTATACCTATAAACGTTATGAGTCAATAAATGTTGATAATATTATATTAAACGTAATATTTAACGTTAGTACAACTCATAAGTTATTAATTACCAATTTTTAAACGTATACACAGCAAAAATGAAGAGTTTACAGTTTCATACTTCCCGCGCCGATGATTTTTTGAAGTACTCAAAGTACAAGGTCGCCCTCTATAATTGGCAAAGAAAAACATAGGCTCGAGAAACCAGACAACTGAACAATTTATAATTTTAGGGATTGTCTTTTCGTTGTAGGTTGGAAGAAATTTAGATAAAATGGATTAAAATGCAAGGTTTGATATTATTTAAAGTTTAAAAATATAATATTGATATTATTTTATGTGTCCGAAATCATAATAGTATTATTTCTCGTGAAATATTTCCAAGGAAGGGATTGTTTAGCCAGGCCTGCGATGACTAGTTTGAGTGATGTGCATTCGCCCATTCTCCTCCACCACGAAACGACATTTTGCGTGGAGAAAAGAGGGCTGGACGACTCTGGCTTAATTGAGTTTATAATTCATATCCTAGGCTAGGCCTCGGTTTTAATTTAGGATACGTATTGGACAAGTTATAAGGTTTAAGAACCATCCCCACATGGGTAATTTAAATTGTATTCATTGAATTGAATATTTTTACAAGTAAAAAAAAAATTGTTCACAAATAAAAATTTTAATTTTTTGCTCAATCAATTGGGCTGGGCGCACATTGTCTGTATGGTCACACCACCAGTGATACCATTTGTTTTGTGACAGGAAATGGTATGCTGTATGTGTAATGATTGATGGACGATCAATGGGCCAGACGATCAAGCCCACCTAGGGCCTAGAGCTCGACGACCTGGCCCGTGATCGTGTGGAGGATCGGGCCCAACTTGATGATTATTAAAATCTCATTGGAAACATTGCTTTATACAGGTCCAATTGTGGTTGATTTGCATGGGTCTAGATTGAATAATGATGGAAGATAGGGTGGTGTGTGATCATGGAGATGCTTGGGCCAAACTTGAGATCATTGTCTTTTGCACTAATTTAAAGCTTTAAATAGGCGTAGACCTAGGCTTTATGTTTTGTTTGTTGATAGAAATTTTTAAAAGAATTATGTTTATATGCCATAAAATTTGCGAACTTAGAAATATCGACTATCTTTAAATTGATTTGATTTGCAGTTGAATTGTTTAAATTTATTGGATTTCCTTAGGTTAATTGATGAAATGTTATAACATTTAAACCACTTATTAAATCTGGTAGAATTGAAAGCTTTAGTTGCAAAATCAATACACAATGTATTCCTGCGAGCAGATAAATTCTCCAGTCCAAATTCATCGAGGCCTCTCTCATTTTCTTGAATATACCTAAGCCATAGGACGTTGAGATTTAGCTTTATCTCGTTTCCCCTTCCACTCGGTAAAACATGGGTGGAACTTTTACAGTGAGTTGGAGGTAAGAACATGAGTTTGCAATGCCGGCTTTGAATTCATTGATAGTTGATGCAATCACGATATGGCGTTAACCTAAACTGCATATGAATGTGTGATGGAATAACATAATTCAATTTGTGCAAAAATAATAGGTGAACCCATTTGAAATTGAGCCCTTAAAATCTAGCTCACACCTTTGTGGTTTTGCCTGCGTATAGCTGCCTTAGCTGAATGCAGCCTTTACACAGCACTCGGCAAAATATTCCATAGCAGTCACACTGTTGCATTGTAGCTTGCAAACTTTTTAAGAATATTGGTTAAAAACTTAGAACAAAGGCTACGTTGGCCAGCATTAAGCAGCTCTGCTGTGTTGCTCATCCTTGCTCGCATTAGCTGGTTGCCACTCGTCTTAGCTCACATGGATTTTGATATTGCGTCCAGTTGCGTATGTTTTGAAAAAATTCAAACTAGTGAGCTAGAACGCAAAGCCTTCATACTATTCTGCCTATCGACCTCGTATTAGCTCATTTCATTGTGTAGTGTTGCGTTAGGCTGCATTAGTGTACGTTGGGGTAATACTCAGCTGAACGCAAGCTCGAAATGGAAAAGTGTGACCTATGCTTAAAGTTGCTCATCAGAACAAGACCAGAATTAGGTGCATCATGTCCACAGAGACTGAAAGTCTGACCCACTAACCAATTTTTCCCAATGCATTGATCAGCAGTCATGTAACTAAAGCCACGTTTACACTAGGCTTCTATTGGTAAGACTTACCGAACAATAGGAAGTTTTACCAAAATGTGGCAGAGCCAAACCAGATGAGAGACATGAGTCGCAAATGCTAGTTTTTTACAATAGGCAAAAATTTCATAATAATAATACCATAACTTCGCAAGGAAACATCGTTTGATTTTCTTTTGCATGTTAAAGATATTAATGTGTAGTTTTATAATCCATGAACTCAGTTTTAAATTTTTCGACTTGTCTCATTTGGCTTGGCTCTGCCACAAATAACTCCTGTGCAAACAGCCTGGTAAATTTCCCTGACAGGAAGACTTACCAAGCCGCATAGTATGTTTCACTGAGTCCCGCTTGCCTAGAAAACTGAAAATTATGCATGCAGACACAAGCGGTCAGCCCTCATTTAGTTGATTTTTTACAGCTTCGAAAATCTTAGCGTGACTGTGGTGTAACTTGCCATGTGCAAAACAATATGATTTTGGTTTAATTTTTACCAAAATTTTTAGTGCGATCGCGACTACCAGGTAAATTTCAAATAAATAGGACTATTAGATCCCGAAAAATTAGCATCCCTTTCGCTGCCTACCCCGGTACTACGTTGGTAATAAAATGTTGTTAAACTGTCTGCCCCATGTACTACTGGGGTATGAGAAATCATTATTTTAATGCACTTGGCTATTGCTAAAATCGCCTCTTTCTATACCGTTCTATATCGTTTCTATACCAACCATGACAAATTTCCAATAAAAAAAAATACATTCCCCAGAATATGCGCCCTTTGTAGTTTTAAATTGATTTATGAAAAATGCATGCTTTTTCATGATTTTACCAACAAACGTTTATTTGTATCTACTTTGTTATAACGAAAATGTTCAATCTTTTGATTTTTACATTCATAATATGTGTCTGCAGACTTATGATCCAGTGAACTGTATCCAATAAACATTTCTTGGAGGAAAAGTAGTTTTTATTCACAGATTTGATGAAAAATAGAAAATTCAAAATGGATGCCATGATCTCCCTTAGCAGGCACTTACTGTATTCAAAAGCCTGTTTTCTCTTCCTATCTAATCAGTGCATTTGGTACCTATCGTAAGCGGCCACCTTCCATTAGCAGCCTTGGAAATTTTTTAAGCATGTTGTTACTTTACAAAGTTTGCACCTCTATCTACTGAGATAATTTTAAGCGGACACCTCCCGTAAGCCGTCACTGACCGACATACAAAGTACTGTATAGAAGTTGAACAACTAGAAATCAGATAAACCATAATGAAACATAAATTAGTGTTCATGTGTGTGTGCATTTAAAGGTAAAGTTTCCGTTTTGCATACTATAATTCATTCTTTTTTATGCAATTTGTTTCCAGACATTAGTTGAAACATACTCAACCACATTGTAATCCAAAAAAGGATAAATTACTGCATGATATGTTTCAAGAAACCTAACATTCAAGTTGTCAACCTTTGCACCTTCAATGAAACATGCCACCCACTAACAACCAGGGCCAACAACAACCAGGCGCTAGAGGCACGAACAATAATAACGCACCCCTTGTGAATGTTCGGGATCGGCTGTTTCATGCATTGTTTTTTAAGATAGCTATCACGTATGCACGTGCCTTCCCTTCAGCAGCAAGACGAATATTTGAATTTGCAATTCTTATAAAGGTATGTTAAATGTTTAAATAAGAATTACTCTAAATAAAATAATAGTTAAGAAAATAAAATAAATAAAATATATGTGTACTAGCATAGGTCAGTACTGTCAGCATCGTCAAATTCTGGCGCTGATTTTGAGGGCTGAAGATATTGCTTTTTTTTAGCTTGAGAACAGAATAAAACGTAGTTCCAGAGCTTACAGAATTCTTTAATATTTCCCTGCCAGTTGGAAAATCTATAGTTTTCATGCCATAACAAATTCAAACCCCTCATTCCGTGTTTGCTACAAAACTTCTTAAACAGGCCAGAAATTGCAGTGCCAGCCAAATTAAATGTTTGTATGTAACTCCATGCCTACGTTCTATGAGTACTTTAGTAGTTGACGAAAGTGTAAACAATTTTATAGTATGTGTTAGAGATAATGCTCTTCTGAGCTCCAAACTATACAGACAATGGAACCATGCACTAAGAGGTTAATTTGATTTAGGTCTACGCTATGCAAGAAACAGAGTTTAGAGTTTAGGCCTGCTCTATGTAAGAATTTTATTTTTATTATTATTATACTATTGTACTTGTGTAAGTGCCACTTTATTGTTGTAATTATTGTATACCTGTTCACTATGGATATATACTTCTGAAATAAAAGTTGAATTTGAATTGAATTAATAATAATAATAATATATTAATATATTTAATTAAAATTAGTTAAGTATAATATATTTTATATCTAATTTTGTAATTCTTACCACATTTTTTCCTTATCCACATGGGCTTTTAATTGAAGTCAATAGTGTTTTGCCGGAAGGCAGGTCCCTCACAGCATTCTACTCCAATACTTCTGGTCTTCTGCTTCCCTCTTCATCTCATTGTAGCTCTTTCCATTACGTATATCAAGCATCATTATTCTCTTTCTTTCTCTTGGTCTTTTTCTTACCATTCATCGCTCTATCACATCCTTCACAAGACTATCGTAAATACCATGTTTATTGAACTTAATGGATAGTCAATGCATTATGAAACTGATTTGTCTCTGCTAAATCTTCCTTTGTTAATCTTGTGTTTTTGTATCTTTGTTAACATTGTTTGTAATTTAGTGTATTGCGCTTTCTTTCTTTTTGGATGCAACATATTTGTATGTTTGCCACTGTAACAAAAAGTGTTTCCAAATAAATCTTAACTAAACTACTCTGTTTAAACTGGAAGTTTGCTACTGTGGCCTTTCACGGCAATATCAATTTCGTTCACAGCAATTTATTTCGCAAGTAAAATGCATAAAACACTACGATATATGAAAAATATAATATAAAAAAAACAATAAGCTATAACATACTAATGTAAAGTGTCAGACCAGCTGGCATACAATTTAGAATTCAAAAGCAATTTATCACATACTGTTTTCACAATAAGATTATCAGATGCCTGAATACGCAACATAAAACTATAAATAGATTTGCGCAAATTCACCAAAACTATTAACAAACATATCAGATGCACTACAAAATTTATTTTAATTCATGCATATGCAAAGAATTACTATAACATACATATAAAGAATTAAAAGTTCACTTAGTATATTTGGACCAAAGGGTACTACAGTAGAAACTCATACAATAAGATTTAAACAAATACAATTTTACAGAATTAGAACATTTAGAGAATTTATGGCATAAAACATTGGATCACACAAAGCTCGATACTGTTTACAATATAAACTTTTCGACATCGCTTACGACAATATCAGTTTGGTTCACAGCAGTCAACATTGATAACTTCTAACTTTTCACGACAATAACCTTAAGTCTGTGTACTTGCACACAGTAGCATGAAAACAAAAAGTTCTTGAAAAATGGCAATTTTCCTTGGTTTTTATGGGATTTTATCCAACTGTGTGCACATACATAGTGTTATTGGTGTTATTGTCGTAAGCGTTTCTCAATAGTTAATATTTCTGTACACCAAATTAATATTCTTATGAACTTTTGGGCCAATTCTGTGCTCCATAGGTTCATGACAATATCAATTTATTTATATTGTCGTGAGCAAATTTATGTTGTCGGAAAAACTTATGGGCCACCATAGTTTATAGATACAGGTTACACAGGTTTATTCTGCCTTGTCCAAAGTTTTGGAAATTACAATTTAAACAGATGCTTGTCGGAAAATAAGTTTGGTTCCTCCATAATCTTGGCAAGTGATTCTGAGAGTCCCTGTGCAATCAGTTAAACTGGTTTAGTTGGTCTCCCAAGAGTGACAGTCAAGGTAGATTGGGAAATGTTTGTTAACACAATAACTAACATTTTATTAGCCTGATTGGTTTCAAATTCAAACTTTGCAGACTGAAATATAACAAAATGACGGACCCAATAGATTTTGTGTCTTCTATATATTATTTTGTACACTTGTTTCTATCATGTAATTTTTTGGTGATTGATTAAATAAATATTGCTGGCAAATAGTAGGATTTTAAGAAATGAATTTGATTTTATGTAAAAACCAAGTTTCATAATTGTTTTGTTCTAGAAAAATAAATAATTTTCACAGTGGCTACTCCTTTGCAGAGTAGCATAAAAATAGTATTTATCTTACTGTGTGTACAATATGACCGGTTGAATATCAAACCATCTAATTTCTTTAATTTTAATGAGTGGATGTGTTTATATACCAATTAAATAGTGCGTTTCCTTAAAACATACTTTGTTATTGATTTCCTTGTACAGTCTGGATCAGATACGTATCGAATCACTTCAAAATTATTAGGCTGTTTTTTTTTCAATTCAAAAACTTTAATTAATATTAATATTTAGACATTTATATTGCGCAAATTCTAAATCAAACCATCAAAGGCGCAGTGGACTAGATTTTGCACAATCAATAACTTTAGGGTCCCTAAGGGTCATGTCATGTCCTTTGCAGCTATACAGCGCACATCCTTCTGTCCACAGCAGGGCTTGTGTATGGACCAGTACACCGTGGTAACCCCTACTCGTCTCAAAGGATGTACTGGGTTCTTTATAGTGCACAAGAGCCATTTTGTACACTGGGCCTACAGTTTATAGTCCTTATCCGAGAAGACTTGTTCCACCACCAGAACCATGGTGCGAGCGGGCTTCGAACCCGTGCTGTTATTTATGCATGGTTTACGGTTTCCATGCTTTAACCGCTCGGCCATACAACTCACATACAGTTATTCTCGATATTTCAAAGTACATTAAGATATATATAAATAGATATAAACAATTATATACAGCACACTAAAACATTACAAAAGACTTGTTCGACCAATAAAATATAAAATAGATCGTTTTTCAACAGGTTCAAGCAAAATAAAAATAACATAAAAACATGCATAAATTTAAAGAAAGACTAAATCGTATAATAAAAAAGGGCATCTAATCAATGTAAAACAGTTAAAATTTTTCTAAAAATAATTTAGTTTTATATTATCGGTATACAGTGGACCCGTTCTGACACTGTATGGCAAAAGCCACACTCTGTATTGTTTGATTACTAGTAGATGTATTGTCACTTGAAAAATGACAAAAAATGGATATTGAAAATAACTTGCTAGTTTCAAAGAAATATATAAGTT
>JAOTQE010012269.1:0-10985 GCA_025631205.1 Nesometra sesokonis | reverse complement strand
TTTCAAAATTAACGATCAAAAACGCCGTTTCAAATCGCCGTTTTTTGGAATAACGATCGACAGGAAAAGAGGCTTTAATAACCTGGGGGTTTTGAAATCCCAGCAATGGTTTGGTCACATGAGTTTGAAGAATTTGCGGAAATACCCATCAATGGGTACAGAAAAATATACATTTTAGAATTAAATGCTTTTTCTACAGAGAATTATGGAATCAAATTTCTTACAGCATTACACTGCAAAATTCTGGTAAAGATATAGTAAATTCATAGCAAATATTGATTGATGATTTATTACTGAAGTTAAAAAATGTCAAAATCTTTATATACAGCTCTTACCGATGAATCCAGTATTCATTCCTGCATTACGAGCGATCTCACTAATCTTAGGCACGCCACCAAGGTATAAGTTCTGTAGTAGATCCATTCCTTGGAACTGACCTCCAGATTCTCCAGACACTTCTCTCTGTCCATGCACCAACATTTGACCTGACCTTGCTTGGCGCTTCAATGTTACCGTATGCCACTTTCCTAATTCTAATGGATCTTCACTTCGTATGATTGCAACACCGCCACCAAGTTCAAATCTAAATTCAGCATGACCGCCAAGTAACCCAAATGACAAGAAATCACCAGATCCATCTGTCTTTTGTCCATTATACAAGAGAAGACCTGCAAAGAAAGAAAACATTGATTTAGTTGATTATGTTAAGTGTTTAAAGTAAATTAAGTGCAGCAATTGTAGGTATGTTTTTATTTATTGTCTATACAATTTATCATCCTAAAACCAAAGACAATACAGAAAGATCGAACAAAATCTATCAGGTGTAAATCTGGCTTCCACACTGGTGCCCAACACAGTTGATGCAGCCGACCTGCAAAGTTATTTCAAATAACGCAATCTTGCAATCTGCCGCCAAATACTGTATCTGGGGAAATATATGCCCATAGAAGGTGTCCAGTGTGGCTGGGCTTGGGAGTTCTATTCTGAATAAAATGCAAACATCATGTGTGTGCTCATTTTTGTACTAATTATATTCTTTATTAAAACATGATCACAGATCACTTTTTTTATGTATGCAGGTCACAAAAATTATTCCAGCTGTGATATCCATACAGTAATTCATTCATTCTTTCTTTTGGAAATATACATCTATATCATATAGAAAAAAAATAGAACAATAGATAAATTATTTAAATATACAAATTATTACAAGAATCATGTAGTGGACCAGACCAGTGAAAAACTAGGCCTACGTATGAAGTAGGTCCGTCTATCTTCTGTAGAGCTTACTGATAGGAAGAACATGTTTACAAATAACAACAACTAGTTATTATTGCTAACAAGCATGCTTACGAAAGCTGAAAACCTTGGCCCCTACAATATTCATCAAATAAAGAAATTCCATTGTTAACGAACATAGCACTTGCACTACAATTTCTCGGTGAACCGCGCAACATTCTGAAGGAATTATTGGAACAAACTTTTAAGGAACGTATAGTGGTTTTTTTTTTGGTAATCTCCCCAGAGTGCCGAACAGTACATACTGATGCAGTATGACTTAAATAACATTTGTTTAACATGATCGGAACAAGCTGAAAATTTTCTACACAGCATATTACCATTGGTTCAGCCCTCATTTGATTAACATAATATCATACCTTCAGTGCTTTCTGGTTTGAATGATACATCAATCTCAAATTCTCTGTAAGCATCTGTTAGCTTAGGATATTCAATGTATGACAAAGGCATCTGTTGGAAATAGGGAACAAATCCTGAAAAATAAACATCAAATAATAAAATTAAACAGATATTCAAAAGCAATAATTTGGCTAAATATCTGGATCATTCTCCCTCCTCTGTTGAGGTGTGAAAAAGTTTCTATCAAAGGTTTGATAGCTTAATTATTAATTTGCGAGTTGTATGGCCAAGCGGTTAAAGCAAAGGGACCGTGAACCATAGTATAACACCACAGGTTCGAAGCCATACATACCTCCAACATAAAGTGTTGCTGTGTACTCAACAGCGCCCTCTGTGTTATTAGCTGTGCATATGTATGTACCGGCATCTTCCTTTACGACATTGTTGATGGTGAGAACTCCTCTGGTGATTACACGATTGGCAGGTAAGTCACCATCGAGTTTCCTCCATGAGATCCTTGGTGCTGGGTAGCCAGTGGCAAGACATGTGAAGACAACGACGGAGCCGGCAGCTACTGTCCTAGTGGATGGCTGGATAACAGCTTGAGGAGCAGCTGATGAAATAAGAAAAGAAAATCATGTGAACATGAAGACTTCTCATTGTCCCTGAATCACTTTCCCAATTTCCTGGAATCACTTTCCCACTGTGCCTCAATAAATTGTCCACTTTCTCTAAATCATGTGCTAAATGTCCGTGAATCACATTTCCAATGTAGCTGAATCATTTGCCCAATGTCCCCGAATCACTTGCCCACTGTCCCTCAAGCACTTGCCCACTGTCCCTCCAGCACTTGCCCACTGTCCCTCAATCACTTTCCCACTGTCCCTCAATCACTTGCCCACTGTAACTCAATTAACTGACCACTGTAACTCAATTATATGCCAAATATTCCTAAATCAATTTCCCAATGTCCCTGTATCACCTTCCCACTGTTCCTAAATCACTTGCCAAATGTCTCTGAATCACTTTCCCAATGTCCCTCAATCACTTGCCCACTGTCCAACAATCACTTGCCCACTGTAACTCAATCACTTGCCCACTGTAACTCAATTAACTAACCACTTCACTAAATTATATGCCAAATATCCCTAAATCAATTTTCCAATGTCCCTGTCCCACCTGCCCACTGTTCCTAAATCACTTGCCAAATGTCTCTGAATCACTTTCCCAATGTCCCTCAATCACTTGCCAAATTTAAACCCTCACCTTGAACATACAGAATAACCTGAGAATCAACAGAATCAACAATGTTGGTTGCAATACATCTGTAGGTTCCAGCATCAGCTAACTGTACAATCGGTATTGTCAACATTCCTCCTTCGATCTGAGCACTGAATGGAATTTCAGCATCGACACGAGTCCATTGAATAGTGGGAGTGGGGTCACCTGAGGCCTTGCATTCAAAGGTCACTGATTTACCAACAGCAACAAACTGCACAGCAGTGTGTACTGTTATCTCTACTGCAGGAGGAGCTGTAAAGATGAAATTATTAATGTTGAAATAGTGGGACCTTAGAACCTCACCTCTATTCTATTGTGTAAAGAAATAGAGTTGAACCTTCATGTGCGGACACCTCTCGTAAGCGGACACCTCCCATAACAGACACTAATTCAAAGATCAGTTTGTTCTTCCTATCTAATCAGTGCAATTGGTACAACCCATAAGCGGAACCTCCCGTAAGCAGACGCGGACACTTTTTATCTTCAAAATTAGATTTTTTGTATGTTAATTTACCTCCCATAAGCGGACATCTAGAAAAATTTAGTGATTTTTCTGTAAAACGAATACAAATTTCTGTACAAAATCGTCATGGCTGAAAATCAATTACTGAACCAATCTTTAAGAAATGATAAACCACATGTAATAAAATATTGAATGTAGTGTCTAGAAATTAAGAGGCCAGTTCTCTTGAGAATGCCATGAAATGTGAGACATATGGATGTAAACATAAGTTTACAACTTTGGCCCTCTATCTGCCGGAATTCTCGTAAGCGGACACCTCCTGTAAGCAAACACTTTTCCCGGACCCGAGGGTGTCCGGTTACGGGAGAGTCACTTATAGGTTACTAAGACCAGTACATCAATAGTATCCAATGTCACCAGTTTTGAACGGACATAAACTTGAGGCAAATTCAAACAAACGTTCATGGCTTCATTTTTAAGTCACAAACTAATCTTCCCACGGTACATTTACAAAACTAAACAGGGATTTTACCAAGTATATTATTCCTATAGAGCACTGTAGGGTGTGTTCATTTAACACGTTGTTCAGTAAAAACAGAGGTCATGAATTTAATGCCCATCTTGGCATTCCTTTTATTTTCAATATCAAACAATTTTAGTTTTTTACAAATTAATAGTAATTATTTAAAATTGTTTGTTTTATATTTTAAAAATATCTTAGGATGTTTATTTTGTACAAAGAAATTTAATTACTAAGGTGTGATTTGAAACTCTTAACCTTCGGCTTTTTATAATGCAGGGTTAATTGACCACCCGGTTAATGTAATGTATTTTAGTAATTTTGAAGCATTATAATTAAAATTACAAGTCTCATAATGGGATTTGGCGTAGAAAGCATGATATAATTTTAATCCTGTAAATGACAAGAATACTCATTGTATACCTGCCAACTTTTTTTTAGCTCCAATGCGCGAGACAAACTCCGGCCCCATTACTAGGACACATCTTTTACCATTTCGATCTGACAAGCAAAAAAAAATCACCCGACCATTTTTGGGCCGTTTCTGTAAAGATTATTGCTGTTTTGGGGGTCGTTTTTACCGCATTTTGCTCTATATTGCCTCTTGCGTGAGAAAAACTATTGAAACGACTGTTTATGAATGAAAATACTGCTAATGCGTGAGAAAAATTATTTATGCGCGAGACGTCCAAAAAAAGGTTAAATGCACGAGACTCATGCATAATGCATGAGAGTTGGCAGGTATATCATTGTTGGATGAAACACACTCAATATTGATCATTGAGTGTTCGAACCATAGATGTATTATTTTAATGGCTAGTAAACTTCCATACTGTGCAAGCCCCAAAGTGCAATTCCATGGAACCACCTACTATTGAAGAACATGTCGAGAATCCAACCAATCAAATGACATTACGTTTTAACGCTGTTGCTGTAATGAAATTCCTTTCATGAAAGTTTATGATTTATCATTAAATGTAAGTAAATTTAATCCAAATATAAAGACAACTGTCAATTTAAAACATATGTAAAATACATATTTTTATAAAAAATGAATGTTAAAAGTATAAATAATTAAAAAACTATTATTATTATTATTTAACTCAAATGTTTGTGACGAAGGCTGACAATCATCAATAGTAGGTGCCTACATAGGATTGCAATTCTACAGTGTCAAGTTCCAATCTAGCCATAAATAATCAGTCTATGGTTCGAACATACCTTGAAGAACCAGTTTTCCTGAAGCTTCTGACTGTCCAGCTGAATTCTGTGCTTTGCAGATATATACTCCTTGATCTTCTAATACCAAATTACTCAAGCTGTTTTCAGAAGAAAAAATATATTGACACTGTTATAAGTACTACATTTCATTGTCCAAGCCTGACAGCTCATAGGGCTGGAGCTTATTTCCAGCTTCTATAAGCCGTGAAGTGGATGAGAGTATGATACTCCCCTTAGATGGGACACTAGTCCATCACAGGTTACATCCCAGCAATTTGCCGGTACCCATCATACAACTGAGTAGACTGAAGCAATGTGTGGGTAAAATGCATTGCTCAGTTGCACAAGCAACTGGCGTGAGTGAGTCTCTAACCACCGACCTCTCGATTGAGATACTGAACCACAACCGCTGCGCCAACTGCTCCCACAATAAGTACTACACAAATGGCAAATTCTGAGTTTTGGCGCCAAAATTTTCATTTTATTTTAAATTTTACGTAAGTGAATATTTCAGTCATAATTCCAATCTTTAAATTAATTAGACAAATATGAAAACTGTTAACTGAATATGAAATGATAATCTCAATTTGTGGTAGAGGCAAGCCAAAGGAGGGAAAAGTTTAGCTAGTTGTCCACAATAGGCAGAAACAAAAAACTGCCACATTAATAAAAAAATTGTGATATTAGTACATAAAATTGTCATATTAATAAAAAATTGTGATATTAGTAAGTAGTTGATTTGCAACAAGGTGGAACGCGAGATATGTACGCATTGAAAATAAATAAGCTCAGTCATGACGGCAGTCATGTGTGTGTCGTATGTCCAATCAACTTTAATACCAATGGCACATAGGACACGACAAATGTGTGAGTTGACACACTAAATAATTTGTTTTAATGCATAAAATGCAAAATCTTCATAAATTCAGAGAAATTTTTTATTTTAAATTATTTTATTCAATAATTTTATTTTATTTTACTTTATTTTAATCACACTCAACAGCGGGGTGACAGAATTTTGGAAATGGGTGGGTGGGGGGAAGTGGAAGGGGGCCGGTGGAGGTTTAGAGGAACCGAGGGCATGCTCCCTAAGAAACTTTGGCCTTTAGATGTCTGGAAATGACCTCAGGGGTGTGTTAAGGGATCAATTCTTTTTTACTTACTTTCTATTTACTTTTTATTTTACTTTCCAAAAGAGGGGAGAGGGGCGGGGCTCCCCTTAAATACGCCCCTAAACTTTTAAAACTCTTTGAAATCTTTTGCACTTGTGGCTTCTGACGAAATTTTCCATAATTTTGTGCAATAGTATTTTTTTTTTGGTAATCTTGGTTTACATAGAAACTTGACTTACATTAAGTTATTGTTCACAAATGAAGCAGTCTCAGGCAGGACTCCATTTTCCTTCTCCCATGTGATCCTGGGTGGTGGTGACCCAGCAGTGACACGACAGCTAAACTCAACAGTTGAACCAATGGCACGCATCAGACTGAATGGGACAACACTAACAACTGGGGGCACTGAAACCAAGTAAAAGACAATTAGGATGAAGATAATATTATGCTTTTTAAATGTTTATAAGGCATTTCCCTCGATTTCTTTTCTTCTAAATTTAAATTGTTTATAGTACAAATACATGTAGGCAGTTCTCAAATTGTCTATTTCAGCATGGCAAAATGTGGGGTCTCACCACAAACTGAGTCACATCGTAGGCGAGATCGAATTGAGATAATCTACAATATAGGTCTGTAGTAAAATTTGAGAAATTTAGTTTTAATCAATTTTGAGTAATATGGTACATAATTTCATTATAATATAATTTTTAGGTCAGTTTACTGGAGTAAATTGCCCTCTATGCAGACCTTTTGAGATTTAAAGTCTTTAAATTGTTTATTTTTTTTATTGTTTTATTAGCAATTTTCTGAAAACTGTATTTTATTACATGAAAACTTCAAAATCTTATGTCTTGGATTTACTTG
This sequence comes from Nesometra sesokonis, assembly GCA_025631205.1. Classification (NCBI taxonomy): domain Eukaryota; kingdom Metazoa; phylum Echinodermata; class Crinoidea; order Comatulida; family Antedonidae; genus Nesometra; species Nesometra sesokonis. Next base: position 3,886 of record JAOTQE010012269.1, on the reverse strand, counting down.
TCTGTAACATATTAGGCTCTCTATTTTATACATAACCCTAGGCTATTTACCTCACTTCCTCTCCTGGGTCCACTCTACTCTGTACACATTCCTGAGGTTGGATTTCGGAGGAAAGTCATCCAGGATGTGGTAACATTTATAGTTTAGGTGTGTTCCCTAATTTTAGAGCATTTACCTTCACTTCCTGTCCGCATCATATAAAGTACATATGTAGTTAAGTAATAGTGAGTTCGAGTTTTGATTTTTTGATCAACATCAGTCCAAATCATTATACTACTCATATCTGTTGAAATATACTTTGTAGTTTTTTATTATTGTGCATTTTCCTCGACCACAGATACCAGTACATGTTCAAAGAATGACATTTAATTACATTTAAAGTTTAGATTACATACTGTGTTCTAATAGAGGTACCAAAAACTCAATTTTGAATTTACCAACCATAAAACCTCACAACTGTTCAGAGAAAAAGAACTTTCTAGTACTATTCATCTAAACATTGAAATCACTTTTTGTTACATCCAGGGCCCCCAAGGGAGACCAGTCTTCTGACTGATTGGGCCACCCTAGTTAAATGTTGTGAATAAAGAAATAAATTTAAAATAAAGATCAGTAATTAATATGATGCACTCATATTTGATGATTAGATAACATCATGAATTAAAAGGAATGACTGAATAATTCTATATAGAAAATTTAATATTCCCATGACTATACAACATTAAAACTTTATTTGCAATCTGCATGATAAAAAAAAACAAATTTAAGTTGAACATAGAAAGAAACTAGAGATATATTCATTGTCAGATCGTCGGTTACAAAATATCAAAATGTTTAGCAAGAAAGGTATACAGTATAGAATAAAAAGAATATTTAAAAATAATATAATTTTTAAGCATTTAGGTAATAATTTCCTTAACTTACCATGGACATAGACGTCAGAATAGCCCCGGCTTGAACCAGCAGAATTAGAACAAGTGCAGATATAACGACCCGTATCATTGGCTGTTGCAAAGTGTATTGTAAGCAGCCCATAATCACCTGTGATTGCTGTATACGGTAAGACACCTCCATCCTAAAAAAAGTTATAAGAATAAAATATTTTAACAGTAACAATAGCAAAACTTATTGTTAAATAAGTCACCTTTTTACCCATGCAATAATTTGGTGATCCAAGTCTTCGCTGACAATAGTTAAAGGCCCTGCCACCTTTCCGTGCAAGCTTCGTGGGTTTGTTGTGGAGAGATATTTCAGCACGCAGGATACTTTTTGCCGGCAAAAAAAAATAAAATAAATAAAATTTTGGCAACTACAATCTTGCAGTCTGCCATGTTTGAAACTAATCAGACTTATAGAATTTTGGTTATCATGGCAAAAAACGTTTGACAAAAAATCTATCATGATGACCACTGCCACCCAATACACAACATAAACCCAACAGCCTTGATCCTGTGGAGGCTAATAAAGGAACTTTAACTCTAAACCAAACTGTCTAAAACTAACCAAATGAAAAGACTGAAGGGTTTGGAAGAGTGGAGTATTTAAACTAATGCATGGGTACAACAATTTTTACATACCTTTTCCCATGTGTATGTAAATGGTGCAGTGCCTTGTTTAGCAATACACTGAATACGGATCGTCTCGCCAGCAATAACTGTCTGAGTTGTAGGCATCACATCAGTAACTGGTGGAGCTAAAATGAGAGGAAAGCATAGTATATAAACTTCTTAAAAATCTTAAAATAGAAAAAAAAAACGGCTAACACATATTTTATGTGAAAATGAAAATCTATTTCTTTAGACCACCTCGAGAAATGGGATAATTTTTTTTTTAAGTCCTTGCGAAGCGGACCTTAGAACCTCACTAATGTTCTTGTTTTTGGGGTTGTTGTTGCGACCACAACTTTAAAAGCGTCCAGCATCAACAGTTTTGAACGGACGTGCATGTCATTTTGTACACATATATTACAGATCATTTCCAACAAATGTTCATCGCCCTAATTTTAAGTTATACCCCTGGGTGTCCCCTAGACCTATAAAACCAAAAACGCATTTTGTCAAGTAGTATAAAATACGGCTAATTTCAACAAGCGCATGAGTACTGTAGCTCGGTTGGTTAAGACATCGTTTAACATGACCGTTCTACAAAAGCGAAGGTCATGGGTTCGAATCCCACCATGGTAGGCTCTGGCTATTTGATGTTTTTTTTTTTTTATCTTAATTTGCTCTTTTGAACATTTTTCCTGCAAAATCTACTAAAAACTTTAGAACGTAAAATCATGCGACGTGGTCTAATAGTGCTATAGTATTTAATAATGGAAGAATGCTTTTGCCACCAGAATTCGCAGTGGAAGCACCGACCTGGTGAGCGGTTGCTCATTGTTAGGGTGTCTTTGTCACTATACTTACTGGCATACTGTATATGGTACCAATCCAATCTAATTGTTTTATATTTTGATAGTCTGGAGGTAAATTAGGATACTGTTTATCTATTATTCAAATAAGCATTTTGACTTAACCTAGATTACTTAACATCAGACCACAGATATGATACAATTTGTATGTATACCATATATTGTCCAAATGAAAGTTCAAATGGTACAAAGAGTAAGAAATTATAATGCATACTCCAAGCAATAAGACACACACCATCGTGACAAGATCGATTCAATATTTCAACATAAATTATGTCATCATCAGGAATGATGATGAATGATTCGACATAATTTATGTCGAAATATTGAATCTTGTTACGATGGCATGTATCTGACTGCTTGGAGAATGCATTATACTTTCTTACTTGAAGTTGATTATAGTGGACCTTTCGGATACAAAGAGTAAACTACAGGAAATTGTGAATAGAGCTGGTAGTGAATGGCACCAATAAACTGCGCATGTGCAGATTAAGGTCAAGTAATAAAACAACGCGCAGCAATCATATTCTTTTCAATAAAAGCGGCGCGTCGTTTTATTAGTTGACCTTGGTAACGCACATGCACAGTTGAAACCGTGAAATGGCTTATTGTGAATAGGGCTGGTAGAGTGACTAGCACCGATGTGAAACATTTAAGAGATGTTTTCAATAGTTTAATTGTTAAGAAATTAAATTTAATTATGAACCATCTCATCCATTGCAGACATCTCATTGCATTGCAGACATTGTTGCTAGCAAGTTTGGAAAGGGTTAGACATAGGCAACAAAAAATATCATAAACGCCAATTACAGGATGGATATACTATATCATGCTTATAAACTAAGACTCATTACAAGGCTTAGGCAGTGGCGTTGTTGTCGTGAGAATAATACTAGCGCTTGGTCAGGATTAAACCCAGGACCTCGGGATTGGTAGGCAAGCACGTCAACCACCAAGCTACAGCGCCACTACCTCGTTTTATACATCCGGCATCGTACATTGTTTGTAATTTATTCAATAAAAATTTCAGAAGATAATTACTGTACACCTGTTTCGATGGTTGTTTTTGCTTTTGTTTTTATGATACATTTACTTAATTATCACAATTTTGTAAGATTCTACATTGAAACAACTAATATCTCAATAAAATACGACTTGTATCTTGTAAAATAATTTCAAGAAAATCTACCATAGTGAACTGGATTGTGCATTTTTTTGTATATGGTTGGGACTCCGATAGGGTTCTAATGACCCGCATACCCATCCTGATTCTGTATCACAGACTAGTATTGTCAATCTTGTAAGGTCAAAACCCAACATTAACCTACCCTAACCTAACATTACAATACATTATATGGTAAGGGCATCACTTTCAAAAGATAAATGACTAGACAATGTATAGACCAATCCGAGAAGAATGGCGCCCTCTATTGTCGCCGCCATTGCTGGGGAACTTAATTTCCCATCACAAAG
>JAOTQE010012258.1:0-10985 GCA_025631205.1 Nesometra sesokonis | reverse complement strand
GCAATATATGGCCGTCTTTCGTTTTCATGGGCACGACCCAATTCCGTCTATCTATATATATATATATATATATATATCGATAATATACAAAAGGCTCACTGCATTGTGTGACGGTCGTCCGACAGTTGCACGACTAAACTGTCGCACCCTTTTTGTATGGTAGTCAGAGGTGATGACAGTGCTTCTACTCGTCAATCGACAGTTTTTTTTTAGTGATTTCCATTTTTTAGTGACTCTCATCCAGTCTGTACCACACACACAGGGAGCGATGATTCAGTCATGCGACCGTCGCATGACACAATGAGTGCCCAGCTTAATACATTTTGATAATACCTAAATAAACCAGGCAATTGTACAAGGAAATTTTTCAGTATGTACGTAAGGGACTGAATAAAGCATACAGTATATCACATAATAGAGCTGCATACTGGATATGCACTGAACATGTTCTTTTAAATTTCATTTCTTCTCTTACGTGGAAACACCTTTGCATCCTTGAGTTATCTAAAATGGTCTGCTCCAAATGATAATGAAATACATAGGGTTTTATAATAAGACTCTAAACAAGCACCTATGCTCACTCTAACTATTCACCAAGTTGCCGATGGCTACTGGAGTTCTCATCTGGCTACAATAAAAGTTACCTATTTCGCCCAAACTAGCTAAAGTTTTTTTTAATTTGGCGACAAAAATCTGCAACCCTTAGCCAGTTTGGCTAAGAAACAAACTGACCCTAGAGTGAGCATAGAGCACCATTGGCAAAATGTCTCTATATACCAAATGCTGCTTTCTGGGCCATTATTGCCATAATTGTGGTACACGATATAAATCAGCGCATTGACAACTGAACATGTAATGTACCCATTACTATGCTGAGTGGACGGAGAAGCAACTGCTTTAAGTAGCTTGCTCAAGAACGCAAGCAAGTGGTAAGCTTGGGCTAAAAATCTGAACCTCTCGATTAGAAGCCAAATTCTTACAGCTGCCCCCAAACCTGCCACATCAGAGTTTAAAGACATCAATGATGATATCATCTGACTTATCATGTTCTTAGCTTGCTTAGTTCAGTAAGAGAGAAATAGCCAGAATGTGACAGACAAGAAGATCCCCTCGTAACAGGGATACACGTTTACTTCATGCCAACCGGGGACTACCCAGTGCCTTACAAAAGCATCAAATAATGATAATGCATGTTTTTAATTAAGGCACGTACAACCCACTATCATGATTTCTTTATCCCCGATGTGTACGTTATTATAATGATAAGTTTATGAGGTAGTCCGTGATAGGCCTATTTACAGTACATGTCTGTTGAGAGCATTTCGTGACCATGTTAATTTCCTTCATAAGGATGATATAAAGTTTATCTGTATCTGTACCTGTATAGGTTCAGAATATTGTCTCAAGCCAGGAAATCGGGGAGCAAACATTGAACGCTATAAAAAGTACGAACACAAGTGTATAGGAAAACCGATCTTACACAACTGTTCACAAATGAACGCCAAGAACCTGTAAACTGGTGAAAGTGCTCAAACATGAAAAAAAAAATGTATCAAAACAGGGGAACCTCATTTGGGGTTACCTCTGAGAGTTCTAAAATCAAGGATACCCCATTTTGCGGTGTATCTCCTGTTTGTGGGTATTTTATTCCACAGAATGTCCCTGGTCGGCACCCAAAAACACGCACACATTCATGCTTGCCTTATCACTCTTTCATCTCTGGCTACGACTCTGAGTATTACCTAAGTGTAACATTATCTGACTTATCATCAACTTGTAGCTTGCTCAGTTCAGTATGTATGTTTCCCTTCAAGGCTACTCCATTCCTCTTCACTGCTATGATGGCTTGTTCTACTGATTCAGAATCTTCTCTTTCACCACTTAAGCGTAGCTCCTCAAAATCAATTGGTGCACCTGCATACCTACAATTTGAGCAATGATATCTTAATTCATTGTATTTTGATGTTTGAGGCGTGGCACAACAAAACCACCAAATTGTAGGAAAGTTGAAAATTGAGTTATTGTTAAATTAATATTACTCCTTTCGTAAGCTTTTAAATGAGGGGTCAATTATCACAATCGGACATCTACAGAATAACTGAAGTTATTGGACAAATTATATAAACATATTCTTTGTATTTGTTTATATTTCCTGTTGTTTATTTGCTTATTTCTCAATAGCTTCCTGTGAAACAACTTGGTGGTTTTGCCATGACTAGTCTCATTTGGTAACATAATGAAGAGTAAAGTATTGGTATTATTACACAAGTTGAAAAGGTAACCTTGATTCACTGTAATTCTTCATTATTTTGACAAATTATTAAAGGGGCGTACCTTCCAAAATCCATCCCAAAAATTAAATATCTTTGGAAATTCAACTGTTTATTATTTCTTAAATACTAAACAGGTTTAGTTACCTGCATACATTTTTTAGTTAAAATTGTTGAGTAGAAAAAAAGCTAATAGGTACTAAACTCTTTTAGGCTAATCCTAGACGATTTTGTTGATAATTTCCCGTTGCTAAGGTAGTTGGCTGTACAGTACATTGTATCTGTGTGGATGCCACCCAGGCTTTTGTGCTGTTTTGCACATGGTACTCATGTCGCACATACACGCTGATGGTTACTAGATTTACTGTAGACTGTTCACAGAAGCGAGGGAAATACAGATTCACCCGCCCTTTTTAGGATTCACCAAATAAATCAAATTCTATTGTTATTGGCATTTTATAATGTTTTGTAGTAATAAAATATAAAACATAAACATGGCGGATCAGTATTGCATTTATATGTTTAAATACAATAGTAAAATTTAGAATATTTGATTTTTTTTGACAAAATAGAACTTTAGAATGTGCCTTTAAGATAAGTACTGCAGATTTTGCTATATTAAGCAATTATAGTGTGTTTATGGTGAAGACGATATTAGATAAAGATTACCCACAATAAATTTTTAGATGCGGAAAGCGTCTCTATAAACAGCTTTTCTAAAATGTCTCTCTGTCTGTCTGTTGGTCTTGTCACGCATGTTTGTGACTATTTGCGTTTTGTTCTTTCCAAATATAATTTCTGATAACCAGCATTGTATGGGTGTCACTTTAAATATCTACGAGATATGAAACAATTAATCATCAATTGGTAATACACTGATCTTGTTTGTATAGTTGGATCAGTAGCTGTGCTCTAATCTTCAATCACCTTGTATAAGGCGATTGTAGAATAGGAATACTAGCCCGGTTTTGTTGGCTAAATAAACGTTATGGCATGCAGTGCATGAACAGTTGGTGACACATGACCAACACCAGCTACTGTGCACAGCTTTCCGCTTTTTACTGTCAAATTGACTTGAAATGAATGAAGAAACTGATTGATGCTCCACAGAGATTAAAAGTAATTTTTAAATTACTACTCATCAAAAGCAATGCAAGGTCTCACCACAAAATGGGTCACATCGTAGGTGAGATTGACTTGAGACAATCACCACAATAGGTCTCAAATCAAACTTCATCACTCCAACATCAGACCTTTCTTTCTAGCTTTGCTGGATCTGCTCCTGAGATACATGCTACTATACTATGTGAGGATTCAATATTTCAACATCAACTATGTCATCATCAGAAAACACAGACTTGGTCCTTACCTAAAGACATCTTTAACATGAACCATAAGTTCTGGACCTATTCCATCACCAGGGATAAGAGTTACAGTATGTCTACCACCATACTTAGCTGCAGTTGGCTTTACAAATAAAAAAATAATAATTATGATTTTGTTAATAATGAAAATTACTTCTTAAAACAAAATCTTAAAAATCTGCAAGAAAATAGTGATGACATTATACATCAGTCAATAAGGGACCAAAGAAAACAAAATGGAACTTGAATACTGCAGTTACAGTAGACTTAAATCACTGGACTCATGCTAATCATGTGAGCCTGAGGTACTAGATGCACTGGTTTTAAAAGAAAATACTAAAGCCATGATTCCAAAGGTTGTTTTAAATTTGATAATTTGATGTAATTTTGTGATAAACTATTGTAAAATCTCATCTCATGGGCGATTGCCCAACTATGATGAATAAGAGTCATTGGAATCTGACTTGGGAAGTTTACCAGAGGTGTGCTGTTAATATTAGACATTCCTGCCTGAGAAAATTTAAATGGTTAGTTTTCATGAGCAGACAGGAGTCCATCAAATTAACCACACATACAGTACAACTTCCTGGGCTGTCCACACTGGCCTTATTATTGTGAAACTAACCAGTGTCATGGATAGTTTTATCAAAACAATTCCAGTTCAATTGCAGCTAAGCTAGTAAATAAAGCAAGAGATAATCACTGATTAAGTTATAACAAGGAGGTGTCCACTATAAAACCTCCTTGGTTAGAAGAATATATTTGTTAGCAATTTGGCTTGTTTACTGTAGCTTTCAAATGACTAGCCAAATACAAGTTTGATGAGCCAAAAGTTTAATATTTATTAGTTATTTTGCTAAATCGGAATTTTAAAAAATAACTAAATGAGGTCAGTCATGGCAAACCCACCAAGTTGTTGCACGGGAAGTTATTGAGAAATACGCAAATAAACAAAAGAAAATATAAACAAGTACACAGGAAATTTGTGTATATTTTGTCCAAAACTCCAGTTATAAATGTCCGATTTTGATGATTGACCCCTCATTTTAAAGCTTGCGAAAAGTATAGTCTTAGCAATATCCTACAATTTGGTGGTTTTACCATGTCACGCCTCAAATTTATCTTGGCTAGTAGCATCTTAAAACTTGATATTGATATTAACAAGCTTTAAAGTGATGAACTTATAGCATTTTACCTAATATAACATATTTCTTTAGTGTACAGTACGTAATACAATAAATGAACCATGCAGTTTGATAATGGCTTGAAGAAAATGAAATGGAAAAGTTTATTACCTAATGGTTATAATAAAGCACCTAGAGGTTCATCAAGAAAATTGAAACAAAATACCTCAAATAATGATTAAATCATCTTTTTGATTATCCTAAAAAGGCGTAAAAAATAACTTGTTTTTCCCATTACACTGCCCCTATGAAGAAAATCTTACTCATTTTGATTTTCAATTTTCCGATTACTAATTTAGAATAAAGAGCTTGGAAATATTCCGATCTCAAACTCTACAATTCTCTTTGGATAGCAATTCACAACAATATCAACAGAGGTCCATTATCAAGGATTAGCCTGGAGTCTCCAAAAATTTTGCATTACAGTACCACCCAGACTCCAGGAAATACCCAATTTTCTCAAGGAATTTGAAATTTCCATGATTATCTCCAGGAATTTTGCTAAATTAGCAATGTAAACAGAAACATGTGGTATTTTTCATTTATTTGGACACTGAATGGTATTTTGAAGGTTCATTTGTCAATTATTGTAACAATAAGTAAACACCTTTTCAGTTGTAAAAAGCATTGTTGTTCATATAATTTCACGTTTAAAAGATGCCCATATAGTACCCTAAAACAGTTACGAACGCTGGCCGACAAATCTCCAGGATTTCTGGATTTTCAACTTGGGAGCTTTGGATCAAGCAAAGGGTAAGTGCACAAGGATTTTGTTTGGTCTAACTATGATCAGTCACTATAAATTTCAACACATCTGATAAAATGTTTAATTTAAAAAAAAAAGATATATTGCCTAATTTGCATGTAGATGTATGGAATGACAAGTGTGTTTTTTGTTTGTTTTTATAAAATCAAAAACATAAAATACTTGCTTACAGTAATTAAACATTCTTATGAGAAAATACACATAATTTAATTTTCTAACACTAAAAATGACATTCTTAAAGATCGTACAGGTTCAGGGCTCACAGAATAACTTGATGTCTCAGGCAAGGCCGGTGGAAATGGTCCAGCCGGTCAGGCGTTTGCCGGACCACTTTTTGACAAATGTAAAAAACTTTAAAAATTGTGATATAAATTTTGGAAGTCCTCTCCAACTTTGCCTGATCACTTTTATAATGCTTCCGCTGGTCCTGTCGGGGCACCAACAATTTTTTATAGTGACTGATCAAGAATTTGCATTGGTGGAGTAGCTGTGTGGCAGGTAGCTGTTTAATCTGTTAATTGAATTACTTTGATAAATGAGGGCCATACGGAATATATTTTGGGTACAATTAGAAAACAAATATTCTAAAATTCTGCAAACTATAATGTTGAGGTAAAAGTACATTTATAAACTAACAATATTGAAAACTCTGACCCAAGACTTTGACTTGGGGGTAGGGGGGGGGGTTAATCCTGAATTTGGTTTTGACAATCAAGAAAAGCCACAATGTTCCTTGGCTGAAGATCTCTTGCTAATTGCATTTTAAAGGGGTAATGTCAAAACTCAAAGTAGTAGTGAAAGGGCAAGTTCAAAGGTCCAGAATTTATAGAGTCGAGAATTATAATGTGGGCTGAGATATGCACTCTTTGAGCACACAGTATTCACAAGTCACTCTTCAATGATAAAAGAAAATTTATCAATAAAAACATATGCAGTTCATGCCTGACTAATTTTTAAAACAATTGACAATAAAAATTAAAGTTGCAAACAACACAAATTTTTGATTGATCCGCAAGACATCAGTCAAGTGACTCTGTGAGCATGGAATTGGATTTTAGATATTTTATGATATTAAGCACATTATACATTTACAGTAGAACTGTTAATTAAATAACATGAACTTGAAGTAAGAAAGTATAATGAGATACAAACCATCGTGAAGATTCAATATTTCAACATAAATTATCATTTATTATCATAATTCCTGATGATGACTTTATGTTGAAATATTGAATCCTGTCATGATGGTATGTATCTCATTGCTTAGAGTATGCATTATACTTTCTTACTTTAAGTTGATTAGTGGACATTTCGGATGAAATTGAAGTTAGTAGTAAACATTTATTAAACTGAAAGTTACAACATGAAAACTAACTAAAGACAAAATGATTAAAATAACCACTTAAAAAGCAAAATTATTAAGGTTGTCATGCAAAGAATTAGAAAAATATGTTCATACCAAGGATTTATGAATATCTTCCTGCAAATCAAAACCAAAGGGAACAAAAATGGGAAATGTTAAAAAAAATCCCAATTCACTGTCAAACGATTATTGTTATAGTGCAGGTAAAAAGTATTTGAAAAATAATGCTTGCGATGAGTCTTTTAGGAATCAAGATTTTTTTTAATAAACTAAGACTAATCAAAGGCACTGTATTCAATTTTTTATTTCCCCCCCCCCCCCTGGTCAGGAGAGAATGAAGAACAGTTTTTTTTGACTGAAAATTTCAGATGAGTCAACTACCTCGTCTGTCTCCGACCCAGACAATAATTGCTTAATAATGTACTGTAGGCTGGGTATTCAACAGGTTGGCCAATGCAATGATAAGAAAATAACGTTGATAATTGTAACACCACAATTAAATTATTATATAAGTTTATGTCAAACCACAAACAAGCTGTATATCGATGAAGGACAAAAATATGGTGAACTACAGTAGTAGATTAACCATGTTTAAAGAAACACAATGAGTATGTCCATGCAGCAAATCGTTAGAAATTCACAGCAAGTCGATGCAATCATTCATATGGAGAAGGTGGTGCAGACCACATGATTGATGTTAACTATCCTTTCCAGTATTGTGTGGGTGACAAAGAAGTCATGGAAACAAAAATTATTTTCCCAAATCTGGCCTTCCCTATGCCTAGAATTTCTATGAACACTAAAAAGAGTTTCCAAAGGTACTTTCACATATTTGAAATCCGGTGGCCTGTGGTTGGGTGAGAAAGAGGGTCAGCATTGTCTGTTTCTGAAATTAATTTTAATGGAATGGAGAAGTGTTGCACAAACTTTATATTAATCAATATTTGGCTGCAATCAAGTGGAATTATTTTAATAATCCAGTTAAATTATATTTACCACAGTTGAAGCAAATCTTTTCTGTTTACAATATAATGCTGCTGTAATCTCTGGTAAACATCCCTGAAAACAAAAAAAAACATTGACAATAGTTAATTGTTTTCTTGACCATAGAAAAACATTAATCTTATCTACCAAATTTGTTTGAAATTAAGTAAATGATTTATTAAAAATTTCCTAATTAGGCCACAGGCCCATGCCTAGGTTTCGAATTAGATAAAGTGTTCTTTACAATTTGAAGGCATCACACCCACCATTTTCTTTTCTCCATGCACCCACCTGGCCTGATACCACACACATCGGGAATCCCACACATCATAGGCTAGCCTACTTCTGGGCCTAGCCCTAGGCTAGGCCTCACTTCGTTCCCTCCTTCTTGTTTTTGTTGGATGAGTGAGATTAAAAAACTCCAAAACAACACGGTATGAATTAAAAATAAATCAAATTACTGAATGTGATCTACAGAGTCTACAAGTTTATCGTATTACAACACAGATAGGCCCTAGATTCTATCCTAATTATGATCTAGGCCCTAGGCCTAAGCCCAGGCTAATAATCAAGTTCAGCAGTCTGATTCCTCCTACCTAGGACCCTCTCTGCTCAATAATGATACAGTACCTTGCCTGCACCGCCTGCCTAAAAGGATGCCGGGTGGTGGGTCAAGCCTACCATAGCCCTTAACTAAGCTATTTTATACATAGATTGAAGCTCAATATACAAATTATTGACATTATTTACAAGGATTGTACCTTTTTATTACAATAGATCTTATTTAGATGGCAAAAAATACTACTAAAATTGGATCTGTTTGCTAAAATTCTGCTACCCGAAGCCATTGTGTTGGCCTTCCCCAATGTGAAAATTATGAATTGAGCGGTCCAACACACGTCACGTACGTGTAAAACACGAATTTGATTACTGTACATGCGGTCTACTTTTCTAAATTTACTTGCTTGATTGTCTGTCTGTCCACTGTCTGTCTGTCTGTTTGTTTGTTTCTCTACTCCTCCTAGTTCATTGGTCCGATTTCCATCAAACTTGGTGGGTGGATGCAGGTTCACTGCGAAATTGACCTTGAGTAGTTCATTTTTGGAAAGGTAAGGTCACTAGGGTCAAAAGTCAAATAACTGGTTTTTTTTCGCTACTCCTTGGTTCCATCTTGGCCAAACTTGGTGGAAGCAGGTTCTGACCAGAATTGCCCATGTAGTCTGGCCCTACTCCTTGGTCCCATCTTGGTCAAACTTATTGGAAGCCTGTAGGCTCAGACCAGAATTAATCATGCTGGGTCACGGGGTTAAAGGTCAAGGTTACGGGACGGATAACTTGACTAGTCATTATATATAATTTGAGCAGCGTTTCGGATTGTCTGTCTGTTTGTTCCTATTCTTCCAAGTCCTTGGTCCGATCTCCAACCTTGAGTAGTTCATATTAAAAAGGTCAAGGTAACCGGGGTCAAAGGTCAAATAGCTGTTTTTCGCTACTCCTCGGTCCCATCTTGGCCAAATTTGTCTTTCTCTATGGTAGAAGCATGTAGGTTCAGACCAGAATTGCCGATGATGGGTCACAGGATCAAAAGTCAGGGTTACTGAAAGGGGTCACAGGTCAAGGTTACGTGACGGGTAACTTGACTAGTAAGAGTAATTTCAGTAATAAAAACATTATTCATGGATATATTATTTTATAAAACTCGAATAATTCGCCGAATGTAATGAAACCTTATGAATTCAGACTATTATTTTGGTTCCTGTTTTTGTTTCCTCTACGCAGTAGGCACAGTAGTTCCATACAAATCATAGCTAGCCAGGTTGATTCCATGGGTGTAGAAACCCAATTTGTTTATTGAACCTCTTCTGAGCGGACATCCTCGGGTTTATACAGTGGTGGCCGCTGCGGCTGCAGTATCATGAGACTTTCGGCAGATAGGAATTTTTAAAATCTGGGATAAGTCAGGGGCGGCAGGAGTGGATCCAGAAATGTTTAACGGGGGAACAGACCCGATTGGTAAAAGACTGACTACGCCAGGAGGTGGATTTGGGAGAGAGACGATCCCCATCCCATAGATTTAACAAAATAATAATAAACCTCCAGACGCTTCAGAGAATCCTTGACTATACAGTCGAAAAGTGGGCATCCCCACTCAAGTGTTTTTTTTTCTCTTTTATTTTCAATTTTTATGTTGGAGTATTTGGGAGGAGGGCACGTACCTCCGTGTCCCTAGGAGTAATAAAACTAAAACTTTTTTATTCCACTGTTCTTTATGCCGGGCTATTTCTTTCAAATCAGAATAGACTTGTTACCTCCCTTTATTTAATCCAACAACATGATCCCCTTCCTTTTTGTGGGCGTATCCCTTCGTTTTTCCATGGTGTAAACTCCATGGTTATTCCTTCAGTTTCCTTTAAAAGCCCTGTTCATCTTGTAACTTTACCGATCCATTTCCTTTTCCTACGTTTAATGCATTTCATATTTTTGGAGATGTGTATTTCTTACAATTTCAGCATAATATGCCTAATTTTATGTAGTTCTAATTAGCCAAATCGAGAAATACAAATAAAGAAAAATGCCGTCGCTGAACTTTTGAGATTTTTGTGCCGGTAAGACCTGAGGCGGATTTAAGGGGGGCGGGCTGGTCCCGGTCCCGGCCCCTCTCCGAAAGTATATATCAATTTTGATTAACATTTTCAGTAAAACAAAAATATTCAGCAAGAATTGATCTAACACGCCCCTGAGGCCTTTTCCGGACAACTAAATACCAAAATTTCACGGAGAGCATTCCCCGGACCCCTTAAAACTTTGAATCTCTACCGGCCCCCTTCCAGTCTCCGTTTTCCAAAAGTCTGCATCCGACTTAGACAATAACGATATTTTTTTAGAAATAATCCGAGTATAGTCAGTCTAGTCGAGCTGTACAAACAACATAGATTTATTATTAGGGCTAGATGGTGAACAACCACAGAATAGATATCCCAAAGTTCAATTCCGTGTAGACGCCTACTATTCCGGAATCCAGCCAATCAAATCGCGTTACGTTCTAAGGCTGTT
>JAOTQE010012247.1:0-10986 GCA_025631205.1 Nesometra sesokonis | reverse complement strand
GCGCTTCCATGGGATTGAACTTTGGGCTATCTATTCTGTGGAAGTTCACCATCTAGCCGTAATAATAAATCTATGGGTAGTACTGTGAGATGGTTAGACAATGGTTTGTTATGGGAATATAGTAGTTACATAATATATATTAAATTTATTTTTTTTTTTACTCTCAAAAGTTCTACAACAAAGGCCTGCTCTGTATTATTAGTGAAATATTTTTTTATCTCATCCTGGTTTATTTTTCATAGGGGGCGGACTGTAATTGTGAGAATAATGATGGCATTCCCGTCCTCACCATAGCAACCATAAACAACAGGGTTGAATGTCTACCCGTACTACTTTCAGCAGGGGCTGATATCAACAAGAAAGCTGGACCGTAAGTAGTACCTCTTATTTTCAATTTGGTCTTCATCTCTTTCACACCAAAAATAGGGATGAAATTACTTGGTAGCTCGACCCTCTATTCCTTTGGTAGGGCCCTCAATTGTGCTAGAATGACCACATTCATATCAACAAGATTCCACACACACCCGTTGAGTTAATTGTCTGCATGTAAAGCAGTCTGTGCATATCCTACAAATGGCAAATGTTGCCTATTTTATGCTGAAAACAGAGGATTTTTAAGTCAGACCCTTCCACAATGTGTCCTCTGTATTTCCAAAGTTTGAAGAGTGGAGTACATTCAGCTATTTAACTCCGGTGCTTTTAACACAGGAGTTGTTTGTTTTTTTAATTCACACTGATCAAAACTCTGTAGTTGATACCCCCCTCTATGTGTGCAAACTCTAGAAATTTGCTTGGCAGTGCAAAAAGTATATAAGATTTACATTCTATTTTATTCCTGTAGCTATTGCAAATGTTTGTTTTTAACAAAATGGTAAACAATTGCTTTCCTGGCACATCCTCACAATTTTATTTCTGTTAATTTATTTATTACTAAGAAATTAATCATATTCATCTGTATGTGGGAACAATTTTTTGTTATTCCTTCAGTTTTTAATAGTATTCATCAAGTCACATGGCCAAAGTATATGTGCCTACATGGTAAAATCACGGTGACATTGGTACATAGGCGCACATCTACTTAAAAATCCATGCCTACGTGGTAGCACTGGCGACACAGAACCCATACCTACAGCAAAATTAAGATTCCTCACTTCATTTGAAAGATAAGCTTGGTCTCAGTTACTGATTTTCATGCTCACCGCGCTAATTTACCAAATAATTGATTACATAATTTGATTTCGGAATTAGGAGTTGGACTAAAATGTTCTCCTAAAAATGTGTACATGCAAAATTTTTAAAAATATGCCAAACTTTTGATTCGCCAGTTTGTGGTAGGAGGAAGGTATGTACTATGTAATATTATAGGTCAAGTGGGCATGTTTGTTATATACAAATAATAAGATAACATAACATAATAAGCTTATTCCAATGGAACCTTAATTGAAGAATATAATAAAAATTTGAAAGGTCCACTAATCAATTTCATGTATTATAATGCATACTCCAAGCATTGGGATACACGCCATCATGACAGGATTCAATATTTCGACATAAATTATGTCATCATCAGGAATGAAAATTTGTCCATAAAATTCCAGCTTTTAAGCACCAATGCCAAAAGTGTTAACCAATTAGTAATACTAATATTATTGATACCTAAATTTCACACATTTTAGTTTAGTTATGATTGGTTAATACATATAGACATAGACATATAATAATAATTCTAATTTTAGTTTAATTATTCTTATTGGCACTTTTGGCATTAGTGCTTAAATGGAATTTTGGTGGAATTTTATGGACAAATTTTTATTCCTGATGATGACATAATTTATGTTGAAATATTGAATCCTGTTACGATGGCGTGCATGTCATTGCTTGGCGTATGCATTATACTTTCATAATAAAACTTGTCATCAAGTTAATAAAATGTTTTCTTTTAAAGACGAGGAAATGCACCCTTGCATGATGCTGTACTATTAGGCCCAGAGGGTGAAGATGCTGTGAAGATTCTACTAAGTGCAGGGGCTAGCAATAAGATTAAGAACCATAAAGATGAGACTGCTTATGAGTTAGCATCTAGACAGGGGTATGAGAACATCATCACATGCTTTGCATCGACTGCTGGACAGGACATGTTAAGTAAATTAATGAAACAAAATAATAAGAAACCGGCACCAGAGGTATTTTAATATCTCATTTTTATAAAATTATGACTTTCTACCTATTTTGTCAATATCTCAAAATGAACTGGCGTACAACACGACTCATTTTGTCACGACACCTCTATATTTAATAAAAATAAGTTCTTTGTTTTAAAATTATAATGAGCCAATTGATGCAATCCAATTTACATTGGTTTTACCTTTAAACAGTGACAGATTTAAGTGGGCTTAACTGGCATAAGTCCCTAAAATTTGACCTGAAAAAAATTTGGTTGTTTTAATAACAATCTACTAATAAAAATATACGCACAGAGGCATGGTCGGATCGGATCTGTATTTGCAAGTAGGTTTTTTTTCTGCTTGTCAAAATTGGGATTTAAGCCCCGTAAATTACAATCCTGTAACTGCCCCTGTTAAAAATTTCTCAATCAGTTCATCAAATCAATTGATCTATTGAAAATTGCCCCCAAACACCAAATTAATAATGCAAATTAATTAACAACCATTTATACAAGAATAATACAACAGGCTTTATTCTCCAATTTATTTTATGTAAAAAAATTTCTAAATTTGTTTTCTATTGCTGCTTTCAGTGTTTTTAATGTTAGCATTACTTACCTTTCTATGAACTCTTACTGACCATTTAAAATTGACTTGTTTAATATTTGATATATTATCTCACATTGATCTTAGCTTAGAAGTATAATTACTCTATATGACATCACGTTATAAATTCTGACGGGTTCAATAACCCAGAGCTCCCAAGTTTTCAGGATTGTCCTGAAGTGTCCAGAAATTATTCTCACTCATCTCCTGGGCTCCTAGAATTATCAAATTATCTCCTGGAATTTAGTTTTCTACAGGAACCCCCCCCCCAATCCGGCCATGACAGTGACTACAGAAAACACTATAGCTAAGGATTAATTCACAATTATTTGGTGAAGTAGCTGAAACCAATCAAAACACAGTAAAAAAAATGGGGCCACTAAAAATATTAAAATGTGCCAGGTGCTTAAGTTGGCCTGTTCAAAGTTAATATAGAGGGTCCCCATAATATTCAGCTGTAAATTATTGATGGTTTTATCTTGTACAGTAATTGTTTCCATGTTATAATTGTGTATTACTCTTTAGCTATACAAACTTAATATTTCAGTAATTAATTTCATCTATCCTATACATTTATCAATTTCCCAGCTACATTACCTTATTCTACCCAATTCATCACATAACTCCCATGTGTACTACATTACCTCCATATGTTTGAAATGATAAATTGAGAATAGGTGCTTAGTTATTTGCATTGCTATTTTGGACTTTCATCCCATATCCCCATGTGAACATGAGGTAATATTTTTTAAGTCAGAATTTAACTTATAATTTATTGAGGTAAAGGTATCAGACGCTAAGACAGGTGATAAATGTAGTTAAATGATAACTAATCATTATTTTTTTCGAACCAATTTGTTTTGTTCAATTTAAAATGTCAATAAGAGTTCATGTGGAGAGCAAACTTGATAAGTTACTGTTACAGTATAAATTGTATTTATAGAAGTGAGCTACTGTATTACATGTGTTTATCATTTGATATTATTTTTATTATGATCTGTATTCAGTTAATATTTTTTTATTAATAATATAATAATAATATGACATTTATATAGCGCTTATTGCCAAGGCCTCTAAGCACTTCACAATTATTACCCCAGTCATTGGAACAAACACCTATGAAATACAATCCATTCCAGAATGTTGCAGCTGTAATCAGCGCATATGGCGTTTGTACCTCCCAGGTACCCACCTATACTCTTGGATGGAGAGAGGCAACATAAAGTGTCTTGCCTAGGAACACAAACAGCCGACCAGAGTGAGCCTCAAACCACTGACCTCGTGATTGGAAGCCCGAAACTCTACCGCTGCGCCAACTGCTTCCACATTAGGTATTTAATATGATATTGAATATAGTTTGTTTTAAAGTTTTTGAAAGTATAATGCATACTCCAAGCAATGAGATACACGCCATCGTGACAGGATTCAAAATTTCGACATAAATTATGTCATCATAAGGATTCCTGATGATGACATAATTTATGTCGAAATATTGAATTCTGTCACGATGGCGTGTATCTCATTGCTTGGAGTAAGCCTATGCATTATACTGTCTTGAAGTTGATTAGTGGACCTTTCGGATTATGGTCATTTATGATAGATAGCCTAATATCGATAGAATTTTTAGTTTAGAAAATTGTGCGTTATACACTTAACCCTTTTGTCTGAAATGATGAATTGTAGCTAAATGCAGGCATGGATCCGGAGGGGGGAGGATGTGACGTGGGGAACAGGGGAACCCCCCCCCCCCCGTCATCAACCAGAAACAATTTTAAAAGTTTAAAATGCAAAGCGAAAAAGCGTCCCTACAAATCTTTGAGTGGGGATCCCCACTTTTCGACTGTATAGTCCAAGATGCTTTGTATGAGCATCTAGAGGAGGTTTATTATTTTCAATAATTTGCTATAGAATGGATAAGGTCTGACCCCCATTTAAACATTTCTGGATCCGCCCCTGATAACTAATCATGGGTTTTTTTGTACCAGATTGTTGCATTGAACGTGAAATGTCAGCATTCATGAGTTCAACAGGCGGGCAGACTTAATGAGTTACAATTAGAGTGTGAATTGTACATACAGTATAGAAGGGAACTTTTACATGTGTTTATCATTTGATATTATTTCTATGAACTGTACTGTGATTTTTTTTTAATTACAGTGTAGGTGAAAACAAAATATTTTGTTTCAAAACTGTTTATTTCTGTGTATCGTTCACACCATGATTATTTTATAATATAATAAACTATTACTTTCATTTTTCTTAAACAGTAATATATTTTGTATGATATGTACTTAATTAGTTAAAAATATACTATTAATTTTATCTGTCAAATTTTGTAATTTAACAGGTATCCATGCCCTGAAGTTTACTTCAATGACTTTGGATTAATTCCACGTGCTTTTCTGTCTTTTTTGTATGTCTATTACATGTATTTGGATTTGTGTGTTACATATTTGTGTGTGAAAAACAATGAAAAAAAAACAGACAAGCAATAATTGAAAATTAGTTGTTTGAAACTGTACATGTAATACCATGATTAGCGAATTCCTAGATATTATTAATTTGAATTATTTTCATATTAAACATTTTAATGACTTGTTGAAATGCAGTTACACAGGGTCACAAAATGTGAAATAATAACATTAATACTATTTTAGTCACATTAACCTTTTTCTTTAACGACGGTAATAATGTAATGTAATGTTATTAAATTTATTTGTATTTATATAGCACTTAATACAAACAAAAGAACGTCTCAAGGCGCTGTGAAGAATAGAAAAAAATAATTAATTACAAATCAAAATAAATCACAAAGAATCAAAAAGATGAGTTTTCAAACTAGTCTTAAAATATTCACAGAAGAAGACTGACAAATAGAATCGGGCAATGTGTTCCAAAGTTTAGGAGCTGAAACTGCAAATGCGCTACCACCATACGTTTTAAGACGACTGGGGAGGGTGAGCAAACCTGAAGAATTGTCGATCTTAGATACCGTTTACAAGATGTAGTTCTACGTTGTAACATATCAGAGATGTAAGATGATGATTGATTATTCAGTGATTTGTATGTTACAATAGCATAAGTTTAAAAATGATGTGTTGTTTAATAGGAAGCCATTGAAGTTTACGTAGGACGATTATCATATGCTCAAATCTATGGGTACGAGAAACCAGACGAGCTTCCATGTTCAATAAAAGTTGTAGCTTGTTTATTTCTTTGTCAGGGAGACCATATATAATCCAATAAATGTAGTTAAATAATAACTAGGCCTATTGTTGCATTTCGTTAAATTTGTTTGTGTTGAACGAGAGCTAACTTTTAAAGTTACTATTACAGTATAAATTGTATTCATAAATTGTGTTTTACTTTTAGTAAAATGGACGATGATTAAGTACATGACAATTTACTTGATAAATATTTAAATAATTTACATTCCGTATCGTGAATTTTATCGTGAATCATTCTTCGATCGAGTGCTAATAATCTTTAAAATAATTTAAAATTATACTTATACCTTGATTAGAGAGAAACAATCCTTTGCTTTTATACTTTATAACTTAATAAGCCGCGCATTTCGGTAGTCCATACTTTAATAATTAATACCAAGGTATAAACATCGTTTTTAATAGCCTTGATCCTAGTACCTTGACTTTATAAAAATAATGCACAATAACTGAATGTGGAAAATTATTTTGATGAACGTTAAGAATTTATTTTTATGTTAGACTTAATATCCGTTATTGACATTCAAAGAGCAGATTTGAGCAAAAACAAATGTTTTATAACTAGAGTTTATAAGTACATTGTATGCGTTATAATTTCTAACTAATGTCACAATTTTAATATTATTTAAGGTAGTCAAGTGTGTGATACGACTAAGAATGTCGGTATAGAAACTATACCCTTAGACAAAAATAACACCATCCAACAAGGTGGATCCACCATGTTAAATTACTAGGAAGATCTACCTAGCATCACAGACAACTACCTAGTAACTAGGTAGTATATTTGTTGATGCTATTGATACCGTAAATTCTATAAGTAATTGATTGTTTGTCATGGTGTCAGTTCTTTTCCTATGTACTTGTAGGGAATTTCTGACCATATTTCCTTGGTAGCCTCCTTTAAGAGGGGAGCTGACCTTGTGTTATTTGGTAATAATGGGATGATAATAATGTGGTAGATAGGTAACAAGTCTGGTGTATGGTAGTTTTTATAGGGTTAACCCTGTAAAACTATCCTATATCTACCTTGTCACTACCGTTATCTACCATGAAAACAGAGCTATTTTTTTCAAAAGGTACTTAGGCCTACGTGTGTCTTGTCCCGGACCTGATCGACCGACTCAAAATAATTTTGAAAATCAGGGTCACAGTTTTGTTTTTTTTTTAACCTTGATATTTTTATCGTGTTTTTTGTTAAAGACACATTATTGATGTTTCGCTACTTTACGAAATACGAAAACGGATACGTCACACTTTCAATTTTAAAGTTGCTAATATATGTTCAAACCAAAGATCTATAATGTAAAGATAGCGCGCGCTGGCCATATTCTCCATAGAATTTCTGTAATGATGGTGTTACCTATCTACGTTCTATTCTACTCCTTATTTTGTAGGGGGCGCTATAAAATGTTTGTTTTATTCTCGTTTTATAATAGTTATTTATTTAAAATAATTAATATTTGGATTTATTTTCCAAAGGGTTGATACTGAATTTGATATAGAATATAAATTAATTCATTATTCACTTTTCAATGCGTCTGTGTTATCGAATCATACCATTTTTATTCGCAATATTTTCTACTACCTGTGTGTTCGTTACTCCTTATTTTGTAGCGGGCGCAATTCCATGGCATTACGCACTGGAATAGGCCAGCGCGCTATCTTTACAGTATAAGATCTTTGGTTCAAACCTATATTAAATTTTCTACCTAGGAATTAATGATAATCGTCGTAAAATACTGACCAACTGTGACAGATATTCTAGAGCTCAATCCAGACTATCAAATTTTCTTTAACAAAAAAACTTCCATATGCCTAAATATGGTCATGATGATGTCACACTATGACCATACATGAAAATAACATTACCATATATGGGCATCTTCAAAGTTTTTTTCAAATAAATTTGTTAGTCTGAATTGAGCTTAAGTTTTCAGTTCAAATGTTACAAGAATCTGTGATGTTTTCGTATTTCGTGAAGATGCGAACCGTACCTAATGATAGTACTATACGAAAAATTGTACGAATTGCAGAAAGTTATTCCGAAAATTTTAATAAATGCAGAAGTTATGGCATAGCCTGTATGAAACACAAAAGTCAAAATCATGACCAAAAATAGTGATCGGCCTAACGACCTACTAAAAAGATTTCTAGACCTACCAACTGACCCACAAAACGAGTTACAATAGGCCTAATATAATATGTGCCATTTATATAGCGCTTTTTGCCAAGGCCTCTTAAGCGCTTCACAATTATTACCCCCAGTCATTGGGACAAACATATGGAATACAATCCATTCCATTTAGTAGAACAATCCATCCAAGCTGTATAAACAATCATGTACTAGTTTTTTTTAAATTAAATTAAAATAGTTTAATATATTTATTTCTTTTAATATTTTTAATCATTTATAGTTTGTAAAGGTAATATTTTTAAATACTATTACTTTTAATTCCGTCGATTAACGTTTGCATTGATTTTTATGATGTAAATACACGTTTAGTTGTAGTACAACCAGTAAGCATATTACATTTACGTGCACGATAAAAGTTTAATATTTTTAATTGGCCACAAGTATCAAACGAACTATTTTCTATTTGTTGTATAGTACTTGTAGTGCAATGTTTATATATTTTCTGAAATTCAATGTGTTTTAGAATTACGTAATTATATTGTATTTTAGATATTTTTAGGCCTATGCAGTACTGTGTTGAAAACATATTTCAATAAATTTGAGAACTCTTAAGATATAAATTTGACGTTGGGTTGTGATTTTTTGGTGTTATCTTTAGTTTCCTAAACATCTTAGGCCTATGCCTACTGTATATCACATGTGTATTCATTCTGAGCAACCTTGCCCGTTGTCTCATTTACATATTATATTTAACGTGACAAAACAGTGTAGGTCTAAATCGTCTTTATGTAGCATACAGATGGTCTCTTGAGCTTCCATTTTGCAGCAGTTCCGATGGGCTATCAACTTCAACCAGGGACGTGAAAACAAGTAATCGCGGTGTCTCAATGAGCTTCGACTCAGTACTGGTCCAAACACCCCTACTGTGGACAAATAAATGAGCGCCTGCATCGGGCAGCAGGACATGACGTGACCCTTAGGGGCGTAAAGTCGTGAATGTGTAGAATTTGGTCCTATAGGCCTAAATAAAACTTCATTACATTACATTATTAAAACTCTGTTGTATTGTGCGTTAGTTGGCTGGGAGGGTAAAACCTTTGGCTTTAATCTGAAATTAGAGGTTTAAGTCTCTGTAAACTATCGTTTGTAAGTTGTCGACTGTCTATGATTTCCTTCTAAAACGCTTTTGTACTGTAAAGCTTTGGTTTGGCTCAGCGGGTTAAAACCTATGAGTTAATCTGAAATTAAAGATTCAAGTGACGTTGTTCTTTACGACTGTTCATAATTTCCTTCTAAAACCCTTCTAATGTTGATCAGTTAGCAGATCGGGTACGACGTTGCAACGTTAAATGAAATGTACGCACGGGTTCATTTCCTCTTCACGACTGTCAAAAATGTTTTAAAACTAATTGACTCATCAAATAAACGAAGCTTCCAAGCAGAGAGACTCCAACAAGACTTGTTTGCTATTAATGAATGGCCTGACACTTGGTGCGTCAGATTTAATGCAAAAAAGACCGAAGAGATGATCATCAGCAGAAATAGGAATGCTATCCATCAGCCTTTATACTTTATGGGTCAAGCTTTGTAGCCAGTTGATGACATTACACTACTTGTATTAAAATCACTCCCTTGGTCATCTCATATTAAGAGCGTTGCAAAGAAGGCATCAAGAAGATTATTCGTCCTGAACCGATCAACGTCTCTTGCCTGTCCAAGCCAGAGTAATAACTTACAAGGCGTACATACAACCAATTATGGAATATGCATGTCCTATTTGGGTTGATGCAGGACAGTCTGTTCTGAAGTTACTTGACCGTGTCCAGGCCAAAGCTCTTCGTTTGCTCAATATACAGGATCCTCTTAAGTATAAGATCCAGCCACTTAGTCATCGTAGGAATGTTGCTTCCCTCCGCATTTTCTACCGGCATCTCTATTTACAGCTTTCAAAAGAGGTCCTTGATATTCTACCTTAAAAAATGACTTCTAGTAGAGTTACACGAGGAACAACCAGTGGACATCCACGCAGGGTACAAATCCCGAAGTCCAACACCACCCTTCATAAAAATTCTTACATTCCTTTTGTTTTTCGTCTATAGAATTATCTTAATCCTGCATGTTTCCAATCCACAGCCAATATTCAATTATTTAAAAAGGCTGTTAATAAATATACCTTCATCTAGTACTGCAGACTTAATTTAATTTTAAATCTGTGTGACAACTGCGGCCGCTTTTCATCTTATGATGCTACCATCAGGTTGCCCAATCATGAGATATATGAAAAAACGCCTAACTTTTCCGACCGCCAAAGGATCAGTTATTTACTCAATTACTTACTTAATTGGGCGGGTTGTTCTAGAGCTCCGTCTCCGAATCGTCCCGCCAGAACGAAATATGAAATAAGTGAACCAATATCTCCTTGGGTTGTTTATTGGCCTTTGGCATCGCGCGTGTCATTAAAATAATATCAACAACTGGATTGAATTTGACTTGTTTACTGTTTTGAATAGTATCATTACTTATCGAGACGAGCAACGTGCTTCCAAGCCACTGTGTAAGGTTATAATATCCAAGTAACCACGAACAGATTCATGATGGCCAGAGGTAACATGCACGCGATACAGGCATACTGGAAACATGCACGCGATAAAGCCATTTCGTCTACACATTTAGGACAAGTCTGTCCGTATCGACATTGTCGCTGTAGCCCCCTAGCCGCCCCAGAGGTTCCAACCCTCCCGATTTGTCCGGGAGTCTCCCAAAATTTAAAACAGTCTCCAGATTTTTTAAAGCAATCTCCCGATTTTCTGTTAAAATTTAAACATGTTCTAGTACCATAATTTGGCTTGGAACAACA
>JAOTQE010012246.1:0-22549 GCA_025631205.1 Nesometra sesokonis | reverse complement strand
TCGGTAGTAACGCTAAACTTTTGTAGAGAGAGTGACGCAATGGTATCATGTGATTTTCGAATTCAATCAAGTGTGACGATTCACGCCCGATATTCGGGCGTGAATTGTCACGCATGAACTGTTTGTACAGGCCTTACGGCTAAACTAAAATAAGTGAGTATGGGACGACAATAGCACCTTAAACGGAATCAAACAAATAAAAGTGAATAAAACCCGACCGTAAGGCCTGTGAGACAGGCTACTCATGCATTAGCAGATTTCTCATACATTGATTGACATTGAAATAGATATTCTCACCTGTGAGACAATATAGAGCTAAATACAGTAAAAACGGTCCCCAAAAGATTGGTAATTTAGACAGAAATGGTCAAAACATGGGCAGATAAACCATTTTTTTTCTTGTTAGATCGAAATCCGAGAAAATTTGGCTCAGCACTGGTGGCGGGGTTTGTCTCACGCATTGTATACCTGCCAACTCTCACGCATTGTGCGTGAGTCTCATGCACTGGAGCCTATTTTTGATATATCACGCATAAATAATTTTTCTCATGCATTAATAGAATTCTCATACATTGACAGACATTGAAATAGTTCACGCATGAGACAATATAGAGTAAAATACAGTAGGGCCTAAAAACAACCCCATAACAGCGTTAATTTATTCAGAAACGAACCAAAAATGGCAAGATGAGGTTTTTTTTTTTGCTTGTTTGATCAAAATCGGAAACAATGTGCCCCAGTATTGGTGGCGGAGTTTGTCTCATGCATGGGAGCCAAAACAAGTTGGCAGGTATAGAATTGGCGTCAAAAGAGGTTGGTGGGTATAGCATTGTGCATGAGAATTGGCATGTACACATAACATACCTGCCTACATTTGTACTCTCGAAAGTGGTAGGCCGTCTCGTCGTCGCGAAGCAAGTGCACCAGCGCCCTCACTTCTCGGAATATTTCTTTGATGAGCAAAAAAAAGGTCATTTTGCCCCGATTTCCGTTATTGGGGGAATTTACGCTGATAATACTTACTATTAGTGCCAATTCACTGCGTATTTTCGTGTTTTTGGTGTCTTGACAGTTTTCATTGTGTACATTTTTATTTTGGTCTTAAATTTCAAAAAGCGATAGGATTTCCATGCAAAAGCGGTAGACGGTAGCCTACCACCAAAATCGGTAGGGTTGGCAGGTATGCACATAATCTTGTACCCCATTCATACAAACTGAAATGTTTGTTAAATGGGGAAAAGAAGATTTTAAAATGGGAAAAAAAAACAAAAAAGAAACTGCAGTATTATGTCGCCTGTAATGGGAATAAAACTCACACCCTCGGTCTTAATAGAAAGGTCATGTTAAACAATGTCTTAATTGACCACGCCACTAAAGCATTTGATACCTCCAGTTTTATTTTAGTTTTTTGTAATTTTTCAGACCTGCCAACCTCCGAGTTGTCAAAATCTGGAGATTTATCTTTTACCTTAAACAAATCTGGAGATTTAACAAAAAATCTTGAGATTTTCAGATTTAACTAAGAGCTGATGGAATGAGCTTTATTTACACCGGGTTTACCGTACATGCCTCGCTTGCGAGTAACCAAATTTATGGAAAATCAGGGTAGGGTGTACTTTGCAGGGTACTTGTAGAATTAAGCAAATCGGGTGAAAATTACATTCAATCGGGAGAACTGGAGATTAAGTTAAATATCGGGTGACAGACAACCAAAGAAATCGGGCAAGTTGGCAGGTCTGTTTTTTACTGTTCTCCAGTGAAGCGTGTTTATGGTTTTGTGGGTCTAAGGGACACCCTGGGGTGTTACTTAAAAAAAATGGCAATGAATTTTTTTTGCAAATTGTGTCTAATTTATGTGTACAAAATTTCATACACCGCCATGGCATACATACATGTATGCGCCCTCGGGAACGACGGCATGTATGTGCCTTCTGGAGGCGATCAGCCTCTCCGACTATCATGGCCACCATCGAGGTTACTTTGTTAACATGTGTTCGTCAATAAATGTACTCCGTACTTGGGGTCCGTCTGTGCGCTCTTTACGAGTACGTGTTTTCCTTATTATGGCGCACATCTGTTCAAAACTGGTGAAGCTGGACACTTTTAAAGTTGTGGTAGCAACAACACCAACAAAAACAAGAAATGAGTGAGCCTCTAAGGTCCGCTTCGCGTGAACCTAACAAGAAGAATATGAGTGAGGTTCTAATGTCTGCTCTGTGCAGACACAAAAAGTGGTAGCCTACAACCTAAACCGGTAGGGTTGGCAGGTATGAATTTACAAGGGAAGTTTAAAGGTAGTGTGGGAAGGAATTAGCTATCCTACAGGCCCCTACAACACAATACCAAGGCTTAGAACAATCACCTTATGTTCTGTACTGCATAGAGGGAACCTTTACTAGAGATTACATCTAAAACAATACATAAACCTGAATTTACAGCAATACTTACCATAGCTACTTGTATGTTGCAGCATCTTTAGTTACTTTTCTTCCTGCAGATTCTTGCATTTATTTTTATGCCTCTCTGACCCTGATTCTGATCATGCCCATTTGACTGCTGATTCTTCTACCATGGCAACAGTAGAATGTAAGGAGGGTAGTATTAATATGTCTTACCCCAAAATTTAGGCTTGTTATTAGCAGAAATTCCAACCAGAGTTATAAAATTAGTTTTTCTGTAGAGTGTCTGTACTCCCTTAGCTGGGTTTGGGACCAGGGGTAATGCCCCGGTAGGGTTTAAGGTTTAACTCCAATAATTTTAATAGTACTGATATTGTTTGAAGGTTTGCATGGTAAGGTGTCAATAAACATTTGCGATACACCACAGATGTAGTTGTAAGCCACTTAACGTTCTGACCGATGTCCTTCAATTGTCCTCAGGAGTGAGAGTGCAGGTAGTCCAATGAGTGGGGTAAATAACTGGGCTGAGACTCAGTAGCAGCAGGGGGATAGAGTGCCCCCGTTGGAGGACCCCATCATTGTTTCATAGTATAAGTTTCTCATAAGTCAATGTTGGCTGGCCGTTGTTATAAAGCTGGGTGATCTAAATATACCGGTATACACACAGTAGAACCTCTGTTTTAAGTACCCAGCGGTGAATTAAGGCAGGGGCCTTAACGGCTGTAAGTCCCCTAAAACCGATTTTTTTTTTTTTTGTAACAACAATGGACTAATAAAACAATGCACAGCAGAAGTTTATAGAGACTCCTAGAGGCAAAATCAGACCTGCTATTTGAAGCAGGTGTTTTTTGCCAGATTTAAGGTCCCCCACCCCCAAATCAAAATCCTAGATCCACCCATGGTACACTGATTTTACAAACCCTGGATTTCACGTCTCATAAGAACAATGACGTCAATTTTTTTATACATTAAATAATTTTACAGTATTGTGTTACTATGCTGCAACATGAAGGGGTGAGCAAGATTTTAACCAACCAGGCCTTTTAATAAAACCTGTTTAGCACACGCCAGTTTGGACCCATACTGCGCATTAATTACAAAGCATTTTAATAAATTAATAAGGAGACAAACACAACATGTTCTCTCATCTACATTTTCAATGATTTATTCAATCTACTATGTCTAGCCGAATCTTCATTCCGTCATCGATATGAAGTTCTCATCGGCAATGCTATTTCCTACAAAATTCAACATAGCAAACTATACAACGTAGAAGCCTAAACGACGTTTGTTCTTTGAATGAACACACACACATGGCGGCTATGAACGAGTCCGTATACCCATCATGGTATACTACCTACTTATGTTACTAAAGGTATCACATGATACAATATTGCTCGGTTACCACGTATCTAGGTACCAACTTTGTTGGATATTTATCCGGACAAATCTAGTACGTATTATTACGTGAACACAATATGCCAACATAAATTCTCTTAAAAAATACTGATAGTGTAAGAAATTCCTTTTTTAAATAAGGTCAGTTATTAGGAATTTTTAATAACTGGGTTAGGTATTTACTTCTGCAAATGCAACCAATAAAAGTAAATACTGTATTAAAATTACATGTACACTAAATTCACAATATTAAATTAATATCACCACTAGCTTTCAGTACTTTTAGGAAATATATGACAAAATAATCAATAGTCACGTCACATTGCATTCTTATCATTGTAATTCTTTTCATTTTTAAAATTGGTAATTTTTTCCGTCACTTTACTTTGGTAGATTCTTTGGTATTTTAGCAAGGTTTAATCCGTCTGTTAAAAGCTGGAAGCTACTACACAGGAAGATCGAAGATCATAGTATTCATTTTTACCTATTAAAGAACAATTTTTACTAAAACAGAGTTATTGATTGAAAACACGGATCCATTTTTACTTACTAAATGTATCTTAGAGTATGTGTAAATTGACGGTAAACTTGTTTGTGGAGTAGAAATGTTTCGGAATGAGTTTTATGAAAGCACTCTGTACACAACAGAAACATCACTATAAGACAGTCATACTCCCAAAACCGACCATTAGGAAACCAAATGTCACTCTAAACCAGACATATTTTTAAAGTCCCAAAATCAGAAAACCAACTGTCCAAAAACCGAAAAAAAAACCGAACAGTTCGAAGGGTGAGTGTTATGGTGCGAGAGTTGCCTAATCAAATGTGATATAATGGAATATCCTCTTAAAACCCATTATTTTGGGGCAGGTGTACAATAATATATCTAATTAAAAAAATAACATATTGTATTTAATCGGAAACAATGATTATTTTTAGCTGATAATAACACCTTTCAAAATTTGTTTCATTACATAAAAAACTTTAAACAGTAGTAGGAATATTTTTATATAAAATGTGTATTTTTAAATGCTATTTTAATGGATTTTTTTAAACAATATATTTTGATGCCTTCTCTTTAATATATTTTTGATTACCTATGCAGTATTATTCTGCTAAACAACACAATTATGTTTGAAATATGCTAAGCAATAAAGAAACATATTACATTACCAAATAAATGAGTTGTCCTGAACATATCAAATTACATAGCACTGTATACATATAGTATACATCATGCCTTACATTACATTGCTAAGTACAAAGACGCTGGCAACCGGGAGTTAATAAAAACCTCTGTTTACAGTACGCTAATAAAAACAACATGAAAATGACGTACTTTGGTCTCCTAATCAAAAGTAGCATTTGCATGACAAATATATACAACAGAATTTATAATTAGACTGGTGATAAATCAACATTTTTATACAGTTGATTGTCGGGGAAGGGATTTGAAGTTAATAATTGGTGGGGATTGAGAAAGTATTCTATGAGAAACAAAGGATTAAAGATGTATTTTCACTTGAAAATGACAAATAATCATTATGAAATTAACTTGATTTTATTAAAGTAACTTCTTCAATGTTAATAACGTGCAAATAGAAATTAGTGTATATAACAATAATTTAATAAGCTTTTTACACTGAAAATTGACCAAAATTTAAGAGGCTGCTAGCCTTTTAATGTTTTTTTCTTTTTGAAAATTTGTTAAAGCTGCAAAATTAGGGGTAAATTGTTTTAATATCCCAATTTCTAATGTCATGGGCACTAGAAATTGGGCATTTCTTCAAAATGACCAAGTTATTTTCAAAATCAATTTTTTGTCATTTTTCAGGTGACAATTCATCTTTAAGGTGGTTGGTAAAAGGCTATAATATTTTTAAGAGTAATCATTTTGACTGCCATTTTGTATGCATTTTCTTGATGATTAGATTATAATGCAATGACAGTTAATTTATGTAACTACCGTACAGGACAAACAGAATCAATAACTGAAACACCACTTTGACGTTTACCGCACCACTCTAGATTCATGTTAAACAATCAGAACTGATATATCGTTATCAGCCTTTCAATTTGGCACCAAATATATTTATGTCTCCATTCACAGAATGTCAACGACAAGTAAACAGCACACTTGCTTTTAATACGATCAAATCAAATATAAATATAACAAAATGATAATACTTAGGGACATATTTGCAAAATATCTTTCTTGTTTCCAAGGTATAAATTACTAACAATTATAACTCTCTTATAGAATTATTTTACGTACTGTAAAGAAAAATGTTAAACCATTAGATTTTATAGCATCTTCATAATTTAACTTTAGCACACAGAATGTAGTTAGCACATAATATGTTTATTATTGATGAAATTCTTGTTTTACTAAAAAAAAATGGCATATTAGCTCATTTATAGTGCTGTATAAAATAATTGGATATTGTCAACAAAACATATGACAAAAGAAAAAAATAAAACGGTTCTCAGTAACAGTTTCTTGCATAAAGCTACAAGTTAATTTGAATGATCAAATTACAAAGAACAAAACATTTTTTTTTTATATATTTTTAATAACATTTTTTTTTTGGTAAACTGTGTTTTAGTTGGATTTCAATGATTTGTATCAAAACAGTGTAAAAGTAGCTTAATAAAAATATGATGCTATGGGAGTTTGACTCCATTTTTGAAAACATGTATCCAATTGACATCCAGTTGACATGTATCCAATTGACATTTTTGCAGGACAATATGAGACACTAGCTACGTTTATCTTTGGTTTTTTTACTTGTAAAACCTTTTACAATTGGTTGCCTAATACCCTTTTCATACTATCATTGTATTACAATCAGTAACAAAGAGTTCTAGTAACTCCTTAGTTGTAGCAAACTGCGGAAATCCATCACACCAAAACCCAATGCAAAATTGTATGTCAAACCGGAACCAATGGTAATCGAAGATCAACGATATTGCAAATAATTACAATCGATTACCATGGAAAACAATTACAATAAATCAGTGGATTCAATGGGCGCAGATAGGTCAAAGTGAAAACAAAACAGGATGCCCTCTACTGTTGGAGAGACTTATGAAATTTGTTTTGACAAAGTAAGCATGTGTCTGAATGCAGTGAAAGTTTACAACTTGGTGCGAACGGAAGAATCAGCACTTGGATTACCTCTGATCGCAATACGATTCTAGTGTGAACAGGGTATTAGTCTGAAAGTATCATACTCTTACCATGGAGGTATTTAAACCACCATGCTCTTACATTACATTCCAATATTTTAGAATGCTTTAAAACTCTACTTGTTTTCTTATGGTAGACAATAATGAAAACATTTAAGATAATAACACCAATTACATAGGCTTACCACACGCTTAAGTACACTATTTGGCAGTTTTCAATTTCACAACGCAATACTGTAGCGTACATCATGTATCAAAAGTCCAACAGGCCTGACTAATACCGTGAAGTCGCGACCTTTATTCCATATAATTTACTGCCCAAGAACGCATGACACGTATCCTGTACGGGACAGCTTTTTAGTTTGTTTCCCAACGCTTCTCTTTTTGACGATATGAACTTTATTTGACGTATTAGTAGAAGATTAAACATTTCATGCTCACATTCACTTTTTTTCCCCCGGATGGAGCTGTACGCTTTATTGTAGATAAAGTAGTAGGATTTAGGTACAGGGCCTGCATTATTTCCAATTCGGGTTTGCATGTTCCCTTTTTTAACAAATGACAAGCAAAAAAAAAATTAATTAGCTGTTAATTTGATTTTTGGGGTTAATTTTAGGGCACACATAACATAAGGGGAGTGCAATTTTACCTTGACCTAGGGCAGGGGATGTGCTGGATGCGCCCCACCCCTAAATCCGCCCCTGGTGACCCAAAGCCAGATTATTCGGGTCGTCAATACGTTAAAGATTTCTGAACTCGCACAGAATGTGACTGTTAAAACTGCATTTTGCACTGGACTTTTTTTCCGGTAAAACTAACCAGCCACATTGATTAGTTTTAACATACTAAGTCCAGTCGGCCTAGAAAGTTTACCTCAAAACCTTGGTCGATTAACTTCCCCGAGCCACCCAGGTAGTTTAGCTGGTCCCTGTTTGCCCTGTAAAACTATCAGTAACTAGATTATTCTTATTATCAAGCAGGAAATTCCAATGTGAATGGTGCGACTCTGGTAAACATCCCAAGTCATATTACCGAATGGCCCTCAGTGGGTTGGGTAATCACCTACGAGTTGTAAGTCCAAGTTCAAACAGCAGCAAGATTTGGATCGAGATTTTACCTTTGTATGTTACCAATGCTTTCTTTTTAAATCAGTGCAACTGTGGCTTTAGTCCAGTGTTGCATCGTGAAACCGAAAACAGCCTATCATTTCTTAATACAACTAATGTTTAAAACAACATGCTTGTGGTAAAACTTTACCAAGTATATCAACAACAAAATTAAAACAATACCAACTAACATAAAATGGATTCTTTGGGCATGGTACAAAATGTTTTTAGCAATTTATAGCTTGAATGTTGTTAAATGGTCTTTACAAATGCATACACAACTTGTATACAACTTATCTATATTTACAAGAAAAGATAACAATATCGCAAATAGCTTGGTACTTTTAGTACGCACAATAACACAATCATCTCCAACACTAAATCCTGTTTTTATATTACAATAAATAGCTTATTATAATCTACAGAAAAGAAACTTTTATAGATTTCTCTATAACATGTGACCTTTCATTAATGAAACCTGACCTTTATGACTTAGAATACATGTTATAAATTTATTTAAAATTTTCTGTATAACATTACATAAAAGATGACCCATAGTATAAAATGAATTTTTCTAACCTCTCCTTCATCTGGCTCCCTCTCCTCTTTATCCTGCCATCCCCTAACCCTCTTCATCTTACCACCCACTCCTACTTTTCATCTTGTAACCTTTATACAGTGTTTTGCAACTTTAGGCATACACTGGTAAATTATGCAAGAATACATAGTGAATAAATAGATATTGTAGAACATGTAAAGGTACAATGTAGGTTAAACTAAAATTATATACATTACAACAATAAACAAAACAGACATGCAAGGTTTTGTTAAAACATTCAAGTTTCAAGTTTTCATAACTAAAGAACATAAAATTAAATAAATAAGAATTGTACATAAAACTGGTTATGACTCTTTGGTCTGCGGTGTTGAAATTTTATACTGAAAAAAAAATCATTGGCAAATAATATTATTACGTTAAATAAAACCCCCCAAAACAGAAAGAACTTATATTACTACAAACATAAATAATAATTTTGTTTCGTTGCAAAACCAGAAACTATAAATAAATGGAAGAAAGTACTAATATAAAATATTGCTCAAGAGATCTTTGTAACGTAGGACAAATATTTAATAATTGCTTGGGCATAAAACTTGTCTTTTTTATTTGCACTTTTTACATAAGGGAATATTAACCTAATATTAAAATTTAATAATAATTAATTGATGCCACATTAGTAAGAAAGATCTTAAATATATTTTAATAGTTATCATTTTATAATACTGTACTTTTCGCAATTTAATAAAAATAAATTTTTTATCAATAATTATTGTCGTTATTATGCATTTGCACCTAATACTTTTATTTATGGCTTGTGTTACTGCAATACAAAGATTTAAAACTATGTACTGTAGTAATTTGCTTCCCAATTGGCTTAAAAACCAAAAGGTACTGGGTGTGGAAAGCAGAATTTCTTGCCTCGAACAACAACACCATTCATAGAAGCCTATATGCAGAGAGACTATCTAATATGGCTGTAGAGGTCGCCTAGACGAGTCTAACTTTGGCTTGAAACGTTAGAAAAGATTTGGAATACTATTTAAAGGAGACTTTGACTGTACACGTTAAATATTTTTATAAGGGTTTATGTTGTAAATGTGTTTGTTAAATTTGTATGATTAAAACTAGGTTTAAACCTGTTATTCATAAAAATATATAAGTTAATAAAAACGAAGTAAAAGATTGAAAGAAGAAAAGGAAATAAATCATGGAGCGGCTCAAAAGGGTTTCCGAAAATAAATATAAAGTATGTGCTTATACATAATTTTGGGACAGTAATCATCAGAGGCTAAATGTCCAATGCGCCTATCATGTTTTATTTATGGTTTGTATTGCTGTGATACAAAGATTTAAAACTATGATTGTTTTATCAGAACAAAGGATATTTCGGCCATGATTCATCACAACATAGAATGAGGTTGTGAAACACGATGCCATTGAATACTAAATCAAGATAAATAAAGATTGCACTACAACCACGATCTGGACTTCTTAAATCATCAAGTTAGACCTAGCAAATCGTAGATGGTTATTTTAAACTAAATTTGTAACGATCAATAATTTATAGTGTAATTTATCTCATCTCATTATCTATCCAGCACTACATTCATTGTGTAAACAGAAACGTCACAAAAGACATTTATATTGTCTACTGTCCACGTCCTAGAAATAGTGACGTCAGATCTACATTTGCAATAAGACATGCAGACATGTAAAGTTATCTGCAGCTATGTAAATATATTAACCCTTTTACATAATCAATGAGACGGTGTCATGTGAACATACAGAGCCGAGTCTATTGTCCACCAATATTCAAAGACATTTGAGGAAATATTAATTAAGATTTTAAACGAGTTTTTATTATATTATTATTAATGTGTATTAAATTTTATTTTTTATTAGTGTGGCTGGTCAAGATTTATGAATATATTTTAGAAAAAATATTTGCAAAAAAGTTTTGATAACCTACATGAAACAATAAAAATTCTTTTGTCTGTGCTTAAACAATGTATGCAAACTATCGTTTAAAAAATGTTTGATACTAAGAAGTTTTTTAGGATAAAGTTTTAAAAAGCATGGACGAGCATGTTGATAATCAAAACCTGTTTGATTGGTTAGGCCAAATAAACATACTTTTAAACACCAACCTATAAATCAATTTTAGAAGAAGGGGAACATCATTAACCAATGCATCACAGACTTTATTTTGAACAGAACATTTTTTTAATGATTTCCACATAAAATAAAAACTACTTTATGATTTTATTGGCATTTTAACTATCTATTGTCATTACAAAAATGTGGCTAGAAATTGAGGGATGTGTGGTGGTGCTTTTTATTTGGCCTTGGTAGAAATAATGAACATGTTATTATTAAGGTGCACTTAAAAATTTATTTTTATTATTATGAATGGTCAAGATCGATAAATATAGACCAGTTATGAAGGTAAACATTTTTGTGGCCATTAATATTTAGTTATAATAAATACACTGTACAGTATTTAACAACTGAACTGTACAACAGCATAATCATGGCTACTTATATTTCCAAGGTCTTACTAAATGATTTAACACCATTTCCTTAAATTTTAACATCATCGGATTAGAATAAATTAAATTGTTAACAAACAACCCAATATATATTTATACTTACTTTACAAACCCATGCTTCACTCATTAAAATCAATAATTTTGATTTATAATTTAAAGCCCAATTATGAATGACAGATGTGAAAGATTGAATAAAACCAGTAGAACACAAATTGCCGGAGGGCTAGCGAGTAACATACAATAAACTCAAAACAATACCACTCAACACTTTTTTGTGAAATCCAATTAAAATGTAAATATCGCCATCCCAGATTCCTTGGCCACAAGAGTGTTTACAATTCAAAGCCAAATAAGCGTATTGTTTCAGAACAATCAGCTAAACAGAGTAAATTATACAGTAGGTGGATCCAAACAAAGGAGAAATATAAAGACCTAATGGCTATGTTCTTTTGTATA
Source organism: Nesometra sesokonis (assembly GCA_025631205.1). Lineage (NCBI taxonomy): Eukaryota > Metazoa > Echinodermata > Crinoidea > Comatulida > Antedonidae > Nesometra > Nesometra sesokonis. The sequence continues at coordinate 10,893 of JAOTQE010012246.1, read as the reverse complement.
CTATTAAATTAGCTGAAATAGTTAAAACATTGAGTCGGACAAATGAGATACATGATCGTCGATAGATTCAAATAAATTAATTAAAGGCCATGAACTAATCAGAAAAACTGGATAGCAAGCGATCACGAAGTGCATCTCGCGATATTTCATGTAATAACACATGAATCAGATTTATACAGAATGCCAGAAATCTCCTGGGATTTCAGTCGAATCTCTGATGAGGATTATTAGCGAGCTACCATCAGAAAAATATGACCCTCTCGTAGTCTACTGAACAAGCGACTTAATGTTGATTGGCCTTCTTTGTTTGATGTCTAAGCATGTGTTCCACATTCAGAGAGAACAAAGACAGTCACCTTATACTGTATGATATAAATAATTTAGAGTTTATCACACATACTTCTTAATCTGATAATCTAAGCTATGTTATGTTTAAAGCAAATCTTGTTTTTAGCGGACGCTGACTAAATTGCTTGGAGAGTTTAGAAAAAAAATGTTATCTAAGGAAGCATACGTTGGCTGTATAAGACGGAATCTATCACACAATTCCTTTGTCCTATTTATTTATAATTAAATAATTCTCCACACATCCTAGACTAAAGGAAATCCGATAAAATTTGGTGATCATGAAATATGTCTGTTTTAGTTTAGTAAAAAGTGAATACTCCTGGCGATAGTATGTCTCCATTAATGTTAAAACATTATAATTTTTTAATATTAAATTAATATCAGTATGAAATGAATACTATTTTTTTAAAATAATTATTAGACATTTATACTGTTGGAAGGTTTTCACAGAGAAATACCACTAATATAAAAAGTAAAAATAAAGTTACACAGAGTGTGTATTTCTGAAAAAAAATGTTGATTTTTATTATTTTTTAAAGCCAAGTTAAAGTTAATATATGTCATACATAATGAAGCATAATAACGGTTCTCAATTTAATTTATTATACATTATTAAATTGCGAAAAGATTATGATTTGTTATTAATTTAAAGGTATTTAAGTTTAAATATTTAATAAATACTAGTAATCAAGTATGGTTCTCATTTGGTTTCTATATTACGGAAATATCAAGGGACACTGAAATAAATAAAACATGATAAACAAGTAGACCCTGTTTTCATTCTTATATACTATCAATAAATTATGACACCGACAAGTGAAGTATCAATCAAGTTAATACCAAATAAATTAAGTATGAAAAAGACTCCAAAATAATGCACTAACTTCTGTTTAAATTTTTCTTGTGACAAAACAGAATCTTCTTTCATTTAAAGCTTAAAAATTTGCATTATTACTTAAATAAAACAAGCAGTTAAATAAACACTGAATAAACATTAAACATAATGTTTTAAACATTCTCTTAATAATTTGACAATTGTTTATCTCTTCTTACCTAATCTCTTGACTGTTTGGTGAGAGGACAACCGTGAATATGTGTTGTGAATTCGTACTTGTCTATCGCTTTGTATCCACACATATTACATTGGAATGGGTCGTGGAATCCATGCGATCCTCTGTGTATCACAAATAACAGGTTATCTGGAAAAATAATCTTGCAGTGTGGGCAGAGAAACTGCAGTTGTTCTTGCTTCTGTCGGACATCATCCGAGGCATGGTTATTGGTTTGTGTGGATTGGGTGAGGGCAATATTATTTGGAGCGGTCGAAGCCGGAGGGGGTGAACTGGTATCCTGTTGGTTAACTGTTGGGCTGGCTCTGTTCCTATCTAGTCGTTGAACCGGATTTAGCATCTTCCGCTTGGATGGGTTCCTACTGCTTCCGTTTCCAAGTTCCATTTGACGACTGTAAATGCCGTTGATATGTTCTGGAAGCATGCTGTTTTCGGTTTTAATAAATGACATCTTGTCGGGTAATGATGCGTCATGCGATGCACTGCTGTTTGAATTTACATAGATATTGTTTGCGATTGAATGCGATACAGTGGTGCTGTTTGTACTTGCATATATTAGAGGGCGTACATTCTCTTGGGATGCGTGTTTAGGATGATTTTCTTGATGACCTTCGACCTTTAATGGAGTAATTCTACAGAACCCAGATTCTGTCCCATTGTCTGCTGAATGAGATCCAGTGCCATTTAAAGTTTTGCTAGTGGAAGAGAAGCCATTTTCTGGCTGATCATTGGTTGTAGCGTCTTGTGAATTTCTTCGGTCTTTGTTAGTAGACGGGTATTCTAAGCTCCCTTCTTGTGAGGGGTCGACAACGACAATGCCGCTGTCTTTATGCATCGTCATTAAATGTTTTATAAACTGCGACTCGTAAGCACATGCATAATCACACTGATCGCATTCATAATGTGATTCCATGTCATTTGTCAACATATCATCCGCGGTGTCCGGTTCGCTACCGTGGGTCGGTGATTGTTTAATTGAACAGTCAAGCGGAGCACTTGTGTCCATCGGTTGTGCAGGGGCAATTTGCTTGACACCATTATTATTAGTAACTTTGGCCTTTTCTTGGTGCTGATGGGCGGTATAGTCTACTATAGCACTGTATTCGCTGGTAGATGTCAAAATCTTAGATGGTGTACCAGCGTTTGCTAAGTTCTTATGCAATGCTATCATATTTTCCATATTTAAGCCTTTTAAGTATTCTGGTTTCATGTTTGTACTTGTCGTCATTAAACTAGACATACGCGCTTGTCGATCGTAAATACTCGGTCTGCCTTTAAGTACGCTTATTCCATCAGAGGGTGCTGCAAATTGGTCATCGACGAAGCTAGAGTTCAAATAAGTTGCGATAGAGTATGTAGTGATACTGTGATAACGCTCCAGGTGGAGCGAGATTGCACGTTCCTTTTGGCAATAAAACTCGCAGTGAATACATTTATACTTGCATCGATCGCGGTGACGGACACGCGTGTGTGTACGGACTGTGGACGGTTGGGATGCTGCATACGGGCAGTAGTGGCATTGGTACGGTCGATGTCCTCGGTGTGAGTTGATATGGAGCATAAGGTTATGTTTATTTGGCGATGAATATGGGCAGTGGTGACACTGGAAGCGAATCAGATGTCCCTCTGGAGTTGTGGCTGTGCTAGTCCGCCCCATTGTCAAATTATATCTTTGGTTAGAAAGCCTAAAAATAGATATGAAAACTATATTAGTAATTTAGCTCAGGTGCAAAGATCTTGTAAAAATAGCATGCTGGCCGATTATAGCGCATAATGCAATGGAAGCACGCCCGTTAGAAAATAAGGAGTAACGAACATGCAGGAAGGAAAAATGCTAATGATGGTGATTATAAAAGCAATTGAAAATTAAATAATTAAATTAATTTGTAGGCCTATTCTTTTCCAAATCAAAATATCCGATCAATACTATTTTTATAGTATAGTCCTGGACTAACTTTAGTTCAGGACTAAATTCAGACTTAATCCGTGTCTAACTGTCTATAGTATTCTCAAAGAATATCTAACGTTTGTCCACATATAAACCCTGAACTAAAGCATTCTAGATTTTGTTTGCCGAGGAACTAGGTTTACTGATATTCCAGGATCAACTAGTGCTATCCGATGGTTAGTCCTGGACTAACTTTCGAAAATACAAGCCTGAGAATCTGCACCACAAAAGTTGCATAAACTACCATGCTACCTTGCTGAAAATAACAAAAACTACTTAAAAGCTAAACTTACCTGGCATATACTCAGGAGTTAACAGTCTTAAAACCTGCCGGACTACTGTTTATACTTTCTAATTTTATCTTCTCTGTTTCTGTGAAATATAAAGTAAAAAAAATGTTTTTGATCCTTGCTAATGGTTCACATTAATCGAGTACATGATAAATCTATTATTTCAGACAGTTGGCATTTGTAAATGTAATAATTAACTATTATCAACCACAAATATAGATCATATTTTATATGAGTACTTGAGACAGTAAGTAAATGGTATACATAATTACAAATATTTACATTATAAAATATAAACATTTTAAATAAATCTTTTAACATGACAGACTTTGCAGGTGTATAGTGCATTTAACTTTTCCAAAACCCACTGCTCGTTGATTTTCCATTTTTTTCCGGTTTTTAGAACAGTTCAGTTGAGAGGAATCACCAATGGCAAATTTGCTTTATGGTTTTGTTTTGAAACTTTATAAACATTTTGATTACTGTAGTGGGAAATAGGGTTTTTTAGGTGGTCAGGTTTGGAAGAGCTAAATTTATGGTGATATAAAGAAATGTCGATTTTGATATATTCATAATGTCCGTACTGTAAATTAAATATTTTGAATTTTTCTTATAACCATGTAAGTTAAAATTCCATATGCAGACACCTTTCATAACAGGACACTGATACAGTCGATTATCTCATTTACACACCCCTCGGTCTGGAAGGTGTTTGTAAATGAGAAACTTTGTAAATAAGAAGGTTCATGAAAAATGGTCAAATAAGGCTTCCAAAACATAAATTTGTGTTTACTTGTTCTTTTGGTCTTTAAAACACATTATTTAATTGAACTAGGTGAAAAATATGAAAAACAAAGAAATATCAATGATAAATTATAGGATAATTACATCGTTGGCCATTATTTTAATGACATCATTGACTGAATAGTGTTTGTAAAATAGATGGTTTGTAAATGAGAAGTTCATAAATAAGAAGGCTGACTGTAATAGCCAATCATTTAGAAGCCTGTTTTTTTTTCCTAGTGCATCTTTTACCTCTTGTAAGCAACCACTTCCCATAACCAGACATTTTTTACTTGAGTTTAGATTTGTTGTATGATAATTTACATCCCATAAATAGCCACCTAGAAAATTTTCATGATTTTTTTTTAACAATGAATATAGATTTCTATACAAAATCCTTAGTGTAATGGCTGAAAATCGTATTACTGAAACGACTGATCTTAAAGAATGGACCGAATTGGCGATGGACTGTGATGTCACGATAACTCGCCGTCGTGGGTAAAATCAGTTGTCCCTTAAAAAAAATACCAGCTCTGCTCAGTGTTAAATATAATTTATATTTTTACATTGTTACATACATTTTCCGTGTTCTGTTTTATTGTGACGTGTCGCACATTTGCATTTACGTAAATTAGATCAACAAAGCAGCCGACATAAAATTTCCTGATTTTTCACTTCTCAAAGTTGGGACCTCTGCTCATAGCAAATGCGCTGAAATTGTCCCTCAAGTCACTTCAAATCTTTGAGTTTGTAAAAATTAAAATATTATATCATGTACAACATCTTCAAACTTGATGAGAGCATTTTAAATGAATGGAAATACTACCGTTAAGTTATTTTTTTTTATTAAGGTACCTGGAAAAATGGTTGTTGTTTATCCAAGTTAAGTCCTTTTTAGCAATAATATTATCTTTCAATTGTTAATGTTATGGAATTGTGTAGATTAGGCATCTGTGCAATTAACAATCTATTTTATAACCTATTGTTAATTCCAATTTTCAATGTAGTGATTTTTATATTCAGTTGATTTATATCAAATAAAATCTAAATTTAAAAATTCTGTTCTCAAATAAAAAAGAAGTAAACTGTAGAAATGATGAGGGAGGTGATGAAAAAAACTAGAATATTGTTTTTTTCTTTGGGGCGAAAGCATATTTAAACTATGGTAAAATTTTGGGTCGAGTTAGTCGGATAGCGATTTAGTTTTTAAGTTAATTTCTGAAAATGGTAACGATGATTTAGACATGCTCAGGCACGGCACAATGAACAATTTCATGCCAAGAGGCAGAACGCATGGCATCCTAGGCTTAATTATATTGTTTCATTGGCCTGGTGAATAAAACGGATGATATTCTGAATGGTAGATCCATGGAAAGATAATTTTCAAATGTTATTTTTCATTCCACATGATGATAATATAAACTTATCTTGTTAATGACACAAACAAACAGTACACATTTGATTATTTTCACTCGACTAGTTGTTTTGTTGTACCACCAAGAAAATTGGTTATTTGCTGTTCCAACCCTCAATCAACATTGTGTTTTTAATTGGTATTTTTTTAATTGGTTTTTCAAACTGGTCCCATTTTTAGGAGATAATCACATTAAAAAAAAAGGAATCATTTTTTTCTCTCCAGTAGAAACAGGCGCTAAATATGATAAAATATTCAATATCTTAGGCTAAGCATAGTATTCACTTTCAATGAATTCTATGTAATTTGATTAAATAAAATAATATCAACCTACAGTAGGTTTCATACTCACAGAGGAATAACTGAAATTCAAAAATTGGCCTACACTAGGTGATGGGCTTAATTGCTTGAACATTGGCTTATAATCACTTTGGGTTCGATGTGCCACGACGCTAGTATTATGTCCAATAAAATTACATACTCAATTCAAGTAATGATTTAGGTTCTAGGATGCTGATATTTCAAATTTTTTGTTAAACAGTGTTTAACATTGTTCAATAATTAAAATAACTACCACTGATTTTAATTATATAAAACTTGCCAAATCATTCATGACCTAAATTATACTCACTATGATACGATGCTACATTATCATGTTCCAATAAAACTTCATAATCAAATTAAGCAAGCATTCAGATAGCTCTTTCTATATTGTCTATATTTTAACATTTTTTTATCTGTTTTTAATACTTTTCAGAGTAGAGAGGAAGCGCTCGTTTGATGATTAATGTATGTATTCTAATAAATTATATAAATAGAATGTACAAATTGGCAGAAGAAACTATAATGCCTATATGTTAAATGTATGGTAGAGGTCTATTATGCCCCAAATTTGAAATTAACCAGATGTTTTAAAGATCATAATAAATTATATAACCAGTAAGTAAAAATTGGCAGAAGATAACAGTAGCAGTATAATATACCTGCATGTTATTTTTACTCCTCAAATTTGAATTTAACCCAAAGTTTCAAAGATCTATAAATATAAGTTGATGCCAAATGTACAACATTTTATATAGTTCTGAACAATAAAAATGTGATTACTTGAGTGGATGTAAAAAAAAAACCTCATCTAGAGTGTTAGTGTACTGTAGGGCATCCACCTGGGCTATGATTTATAACAATTATGTAATGTGGCAACAAGGAATTGTTGTATACTTTTTTATGTAGTTTACTGTAGTTAAATTTAACATTTTGAATGCAACAAAAAATCAAATGAAAAAATGGCAACATACTGTACAATATACCTGGAAAACTCCCTCTAGACAGGTGAACCTGCACGTACAGCTCTCATAAGTGAAACTTCCCATAACGGACACTAGTTTAAAGACCTGTTTGCTCTTCCTATCTAATCAGTCCAATTGGTACCTCTCGTAGGCGGACACCTCCAGTAAGCGGACATGGAAACTTTTTTTCTTAAAATTTCAATTTTTTGTACGTTAATTTACCTCCCATAAGAGGACATCGTAGAAAAAATAGTGATTTTTCTGTACAATGGAATTTGTATAATGAAATTTCTGTACAACATCATCCTTATAATGTAATGGTTGAGAATCATTTTTCTGAACCAATCTTAAAAATGATATGCGGTGTCTAGAAATTGGAGAGGCCATTTGTGTTGAGAAGGCCGGGAAATATGAGACATATAATTTATAATAAATTTGTAAATATAATTTTACAAATCTTGCCCTCTACTGTATCAGCCGAAATTCTCGTAAGCGGACACCTCCCATGAGCGGAAACTTTTCCCAGACCCGAAGGTGTCTGCTTACGAGAGGTTTAACTATAAAATGTAATTTTAAAAGAGCTTTTGAAATACATTTTTTTACCAAGTTACTGACAACAAAGGTACTGCAATTTAGCATACCTTCTACAGTAACAAACAATTAAGTACAGTATAACTATTGTTCTGCATTTTATATTATATAAGACTTCACTTATTATTCAAATGTAACACAGGAAATTCAATTTCCTTACGCGGATACAACATAAAATGTGAAAAATGTACCCGAATATAAAATCAACATTTCCCAAGATAGAGGAAATGAAAATACATAATGTAATATTTAAAGGTTCTTTTGCTTACTAAAATCTCCCAAATTTACCCAAAAATAAACTTTGTTTGAAACTGTAATGATTAGAGGCCAATTACCTCAGTGTGTATACCACCTATTCTTGAGTAGAAAAAAGTAAAAATGTTATTGAACTTTGTCTGCGTAAACGGGATCCGTGCAGATGTCATGATGGAAGCCATTGAAATTCACCACGACACTCAGCAATTGCTGATGCTCCAGAGTTTTCCACTGTTACGTCACAACAATAGATGGCGCCCTTTGTTACTAACAGTAATGAAAATGCGGTCAACCAATATTTTTATCTCTAACTTATGTTGTGACATTGTGTTTTTAAGATTTAATGTTACATAATTGGTGGTTAAAAAGAAAATTTGAAAAAAAATTCTGATGGTAAATTCTTATGTTTATCAAAATGTCTCACTGCAAATTGGCTACAGACTTACAAAATCATTCAAGCATAAAATGACAATAATTTAGAAAACAAAGGGGCCCACCTATTGTTTTCTATAGTTATGACATACAGTCGACCTTCTCATTTACGAACTTCTCATTTACAAACCTTCTATTTTGCAAACATCATTCTTTCAATGATGTCATTAAAATAATGGCAATGATGTAATTATCCGATAATTCATCATTGATATTTTTTTTGTTTTTCATATTTTTTACCCTCTATTCATTTAAACAACTTTGTTTAACAACCAAGAGCACAAAATAAATACAAATAAATGTTGTGGAAGCCAATACTTGACCATTTTTTATGAACCTCCCCATTTACCAACTTTTTCATTTACAAATACCTTCCAGCCCAAGGGGTGTGTAAATGAGAAGGTCGACTGTAAGCTGTATTGTTCTCTATTGCTGCTGCTAGATTACCCACGATTTGTTGTAGGTTTTTTTGCTGAATTAAATTTGGATTAGCCCTATCGCTAGTAGTACAGTAGTACTGGTTTTAATTTTACTAGGCCAGTAAACAACCTGTTCATGTTAGATTACATACTAAAGTAAGTACAGTAGGCCTAGGATACGCAAGTTTGGAATACATTTAATACTAAAAAAAAAATTAAAGTATTAAAGCAGTGTGAAACTATTTTTTAAACTTACAATGACTATTTTTACTGAAAAAAAACCATTTTATTGTACAAATAAAATGCTTTTATTCACCTTCCTAAATCAGCACCGGCATAACATAAGCTTGATTTGAAATGATTGAAATCCCTAAAAACCATGATGTCATTGATCATTTTATGTATGTAAAATCCAGGAAATACAAAATCTGGGTACAAAAAATGTGTATAAATACACCATGAAAAAATAATTACAATTGACTACATTAGTTCAATGAATTCACCGTAACTTGATATGATACAGTAAATGACATAAAGTATAAATCATATAAAACTTTAAACATTAATAATAATTAATGAATGTGACATAGAAACATTAACCTCTCCCTTCAAATTCAAATGGTATGCACATCAAATTTTATGATTATTCAACGCGAATCTTGAGCAGAGAAAAAAAAATTAAATATTGGGTTTATAATCACCTCCAAGGCCGACAGACTCTGAAAACCGAATTTCATACTAAACCGAACATCTTTTAAAATTCTCATGAAACCAATGTCAACGTGTTATCAAGTATGCGACTCTCTCAAAACTGAACTGTCTAAAAAAACTATATCAAATAGACAAAAAATAAAAATAAATAAACCAACAGTTACAAAGCTATACAAAAATTTATACATAATATATCAAGGTACAAAGTAAAGTTTCAAAATCATCAAGTAAACATTAAGGACCTTTTGCACGGATGTAGCTAGAAAAATCCAAGGGTGGCCGGCAACAGTGTATGGGTGGGTGGTATGATAACTAAAAACAGATTTTGACCTTTTTAAGAGGCTTGGGTGGCAGGTTGAAGTTAGTCTGGGTGGAAGGTCTTAAAATAAGCTTTATGGTGGGTGAAACATTTTAGGGTAGACGGCCTGGCCTACCTCCACCCTGCATAATTATGTCCCTGATTTTGGATCTTGTTTAAATAATTATCTAAAAATCTGCATAAAAAATGTATGGACCTGGGCATGTATTCACACAAGAATGATTGTAAATTTGAAAAAAAAATCTCCTTTACTTATTTAAATTCATGTGTTCAGGTGTTAATCATGGGTGTTATTTTCTTTTTATAAAATTATTTAAACTTGAAAATGTAACAAAATGTTTTTCACTCCTACTGTACAGGATTAAATTATATTTTGAGAACTTAATTTTATCATTTAAATAAAAAAAGTCAGCTACTCAAGAGTAACATAGAATTTTCATAGCATCGCAGCCACATGACCCCAGTATTGTAAGAAAACTAAGCTGTAGGTAGGTAAAAATAATACTTTATTAAACAAACAGTTAATACTGGACATTAAACAAACAGCTTTATTTTAAGGCTTTGTGTTATTTTATTAGCATGCCATCCAAGTTTGGCATTTTATGACAATGTACTATGCTCTGTAAACATTCTGTAATCTCAATATTTGTTATTCATTTCTTTGTCTACCTTATGAGTATTTATTTATTGTTTCTTCTATTTTTATTGGACAAAATAAAATTGCCAAAAATCATCATACCTAAGAATTTTAGAAAGTATTAATAAAATGTATGATATTTTAATTTGCTGGACACAATATTTAATGCAAACAGATTTAATATAATAATTTGAGGCAAGGCATGGAAAGACCCTCCAAGTTGTCACTCAGGAAGGTAATTGAGAAATAAGCAAATAAACAACAGGAAATGCAAAGAAAATATTTTTCTATTTTGTTAACATTAGTTATACTACTAGTAATTACAAATTGTAAGTGAATGCTGCGAAGCAAATCCTAGAACATTCCCCCGGACTTCCCTAAAAAATGCAC